>JABTTQ020002462.1:0-256627 GCA_016081115.2 Rehmannia glutinosa
GGAATCATGTACACATGCAAACCCTGCGCCTTCACTTCCACCAATCATGCGCCGAGCTCCCCAGTTCATCACCCACCCCTCCCACGGTGGATGCACCTTATCCCTCCTCACCATCTCCTCCTATCCCGGCGGCGTATTCAACTGCGACGCCTGTAGCCGCCGCGGCGACGGCTGGAGCTACCACTGCACGCGGTGCGAGTACGATCTTCACATAACATGCGCCGCCAAGCCACTCAAAATCAGACACCAAGCCCATATATCCTGCGAGCTTAATCTCACTTTCAAAAACCCTTATATGAATACTAATGGATTTTCCTGCGATATTTGTCGCAGAATAGGGTCAAATCAATGGCTATACCGCTGCAACTCGTGTGAATTTGACGTTCACTTGGATTGTACCACAGTTAATCGTCGGCCTACTCTGCAGCACCACCATTCTATTCAAGTCAACGGCTTCGTGGGTCCGCAGCCTCATTTGATGCACAGCGCGAGTACAGGTGGGATTGGGAATCCTAATCACGGCGTTAATCAGTTTCAGGGTCAAGTGTACGGATCTGGGCCTGGAAATCAACAGATGATGATGATGCAAAATGGAAACATGGGAAGCAATATGATGATGGCGGCAACGCAGGATTTGTGGAAGGGGTGTTCCAGGGAGTGGGTCAGACTATCGTGCAAGAAGTCATCGGCGGTGGTGCTGATGGCAGCGGAGATGTATCTTCGTATTAATTTTGGATTTTTTTGTCTGCGTCAAAGTCAACGAAAATTTATTGTGTTGTGAAGCAGAGTAGATATATTTGACGTGGTGTTGGGTTTTGTTTTTTCTTTTTCTGTTTTTTTCTTTAAGGTTGAGTGCTTCTAAAACAGAATTAGCTAGCATCAATTTAAATCGGATTGTGTATTTGTATTTTAAATAGTATTTCATCATTTATTACAAAATCACTATGGTACACAAATAGTATAAAATGGGACGTGAGTTGTATTGATATTATTGTAACGATTATTATTGTTTTTTCAGTACAAATCTTTGGGAGGAAAGTAGGGGTATGGAACCTAGCCCTATGTACATGTTTGAGTTTATACAAACGCCTTACCAAATTATTCTCATTGTAACGATTATTGATATTGTTAAAATAAGAGAACTATTAATTGAACTATTACGTGGGTCAAAATTAATTAGTATCAATATTGAATGGTTTTGGTCGATTTGCAAATTACACTATTTAATATCAACTAAGGGTGGTTGTGAGGTAAAATCCTTGAGTATATGTAAACGGGACCTCCGGCGAGTAGCTGGAATTTTCACAGAACCTAGGATATTTGTTACATTGCAACCTAAAGATCATGGGATGGTGCATGGGAACCTCGTACACCGGAAATCAGAATCCAAATGGTTTAATAAATCTTATGGCTGCTCAATTTGCATTAGTTTATTCTTATGATTCTAGCACTCAATTCCTGCCCTTAAATCTATGTAATTTAACCTACAATATGAATTATATACATGGTCCATCATAGTGCATGCCAACGTCTGTGCAATATGTTGTGCCCGATATTTGTCCAAGTAAATCTCCCGACTTTGGAGCATCAATCGAAACCAATAGTAGTAGTCATGGGGATAGTGACGGTGATGATGATGATGGTTGTAATGCTAAGGGCATCCAAAATGATTTGAAGTTCAAACCTCTTTTTGTGGATGCCACATTACCAACACCATTACCACCTCAAAAGTAAAAAAAAAAACCCACTTTTTTTTTCTACAATCAAAAACCTCCCACAACTTTTTTGTGGGCCCAAATTCAAATCATATTTCCTTAATAAATCCCCAACTAACCTTTTTTTTTTTAGTTTTTGAAAAATCAAGTTTGTATCTACAAACCTCAAACCTATTATTCCAATGGTTTGAGGTTTTTCGACATGTTTTTTTTTCCCCAAAACTCATAAAAATCTCTTATTGTAGATACCCTAATGTATTTAGTGATCGTGGATCGGATGATGATTTTGGGACAAGATGATTATTTCAGGGCGTTGCCCATTATGATGACCAAGATAATATTGGTGATAAACCCTAAAGTACTTTATTTCGTCGGGTAATAGTGATTGCGGCACATAAGAGGAAGAAGATCGGATGATGATCCAAAGTATAATGTTGATGATGAACTAGTTCGTATCTTGATATATGATCATTTTGGATGGGAAAGAAATGAATATTTTGTTTAGGAGGAATGTGAAAGGAATGGTGCTAACAATGAAACTAAAGTAGGAGAACGACGAACATGTTCTTCGTAATAGACGATTTCCAATCCATAAAGTATCTCATGTTGATGTTAATGAAATAGACAATTAATTTGGATGTGGAACATATGGAGATACAAATGGTAAGGTCACAACATGCTTGGATAGTTCCAGGAACGTCATATCATTGTCCCGACCCTATTTGAATTGCACAAGAACCACCTAACATTGAGCACGACTTATTTTATCGTGCAGTGCTTGAAAGCAAGGAAGAGTTGGTAACAAAGTTGGGATTTTTTCATATACACCAACATGTGGAGTATAGAATAATTCGGTCTTCAACTGCACGTTATCGCTAAATACTCATATTAGTAATTTGTTAATGCAATATCTCATAATTGATATGAGGCAAAATCTGATGATATTATACAAGAATAACTCCTAAATACTCCCTATAAATATGAAGAAAGAAATAATGGTAATAATGGTAATATCTCAAAATTGATATGAGGCAAAATCTGATGATATTATACAAGAATAACTCCTAAATACTCCCTATAAATTTGAAGAAAGAAATAATGGTAATATATAACTAAATAGTAAGACTAGCCTCTCCACGAGGACAACATACCTTGACACTGGTTTGGCTACGACTTTTTGGATGGAAGACAAGCGCACTTTGAATGCATTTCTACAATGGGCGGGGCGAAGGCGAAGGCGAATGGGGGTTTAGGGTTTGCTAGAAACATGGAAAATAATTAATCACATTTTGTGGTGCCATCGAAAACGCGGTGGTGTCGTCGAAATGATGGCTTAGTTGTGGTGTCGAAACGTCTGCATGGCGAGACCGAGAGAGAAGACAAGAGAGATCGAGGGAGAGGAAAAGAGGGGAGACGAAAAGATAAAAAAAAAAATCTACGTCATTTGTTACCCAGACATATGTAGAATATCTTTAAAACCTGTTTTACATATGTTCTCATATCAACTGGTGTAAAATATCGGAAACCCTACATCGGTTCAAAGCATAACTGTTGTAGAATTTTTATAATTATTTTTTCTACATCGTTCCCTTAATGGAACCGATGTAAATATCTTATTTATTTACAATTATGTCACCGATTTTTTGTTCCATCGGCTCGTTTAATAATCGATGTAAAGCCCCGATATAAAATCCTTTTTGTATAGTAGTGTTAAACCAGAACTTTGGGCCTCGTGGGCTTTAGCCTTTTAAGTAGTTGTTTGGGCATTATGGGTCAATTGATAATAATTTGAACTAATAAGTACTAATTATAAGTAAATAAATAATTACTTTTGAAATTAAACAATGGAATAAACTGACAATAATATAAAATTGATTTTACCCCATCACTATTGAATGAAATTTGTAAGTTGTGATATGTGTAATCGTTCCAAAACACAAATTGTTCACATTATTGTATAATGAGCGATTCACAATTTCACTAATGTCCGATTGTCCATGAGTCCGAGAAAATTGTTTTGAACTTATGATTGTTGCACTTCTTAGTTATAACATTTTTTAATGGTAATAACCAAACAAGTCCCAGTTCTTCGTGGCGATAAACTTCCTAGAGCTTCTCCCACTCTGGGAGAATCTCTTAGCATGCGGTCGGTGTGCGTCTTAGCCCGCTCCTTCATTTAGCTTTCTCCGGTGATCGGTCCGTCTTCTCCTCCGTCTTTCCTTCTCTTCCCCAACTCCTTCTATCCCTCTCATACTGTTATTTTTCCAATCTCTTTTTCTTTCCTTTCCTCCATTCATGTTTTTGTGCTCTAATAACTTGCTTCTGTGACACAAGTGCTTGTCCTCAGTTGATTGATTCCCAATTCTAAATCTCGCCAAGATTGCGGCGTAAGTGGCTTTTCTAGATCACCCATGGAGGAAGAACTCGTATCCCTGTGGCGCCCCTAACTCTCAATGCGGAAGAATCGTGAGTAAATCCCAACTAAAAGCCTAAACTCTGAATTTGTTGACAACTCCTCATTCTCATTGGCAAAGTCCAGCCCCCAGAATCATCAATTTTGAAGCCATCTCCTCCTTATACAAGAAAATGCGGAATCCAAAACATGGCATGATCTCGTAAGCCATTAGGAGACAACATTGTTCTTTTTGTTTCAAAAATATGGCGGATCGTGCTCGGGTTTTATACGGCTCTCTGTGGCTATTCGACAAATTCCTACTGGTTTTATCCGAGGCCAATGACACATCCATTTCCTCAAAACTCTAGTTCGATAAATGTCTGTTTTGGATTCAACTCCATAATCTACCAATTGGCCTCATGAATAACCATTTTGCATAATTTGTTCGCAATACCATCAGATTCAAGAAGTCGATTTTGATCTGAGATGGTTCTCTCATCGGCAAATTCCTCCACATAAAAGTTTGAGATTGATATATCTAAACCGCTCCGCCGAGTTCTCAAATCTACATATAAAAGCCAGGAATGCCTTATCCCTATTTAGTATGAAAGGCTTCCAGACTTTTGTTATTTTTGTGGCATTATTGGTCATGGTGAGCGTGATTGCGACAACCGTATCCTCCACCCCTCTTCGTCTACACACCCTAATCCATTCGACCCTTGGCTCTGAGCACATCAACCTGGCAACCCTTTCTCTTCTCCAAAAAACCCCCGTCAAACATATATTCCCCCAAACAACCTCCAACATCGAACCTCGCCATCTTCTCCATCTCCTAAAATCTATCCTCCTAGTAACATTGACACAAATGACACTTCTCATCCTAACCCCCTTAACGCCATCACCTCTGCTCCACCACAGTCCCATCTTTCAAACACTACCCCCACCCATATCTCAGGTGCAATTGACTCTCAAACCCAACCAACTTCATCTTCTCTGAATGTCTCCCACCCTCCTCATATTTCAAATTTCCCTCTCCCCTCTGTTCTTGCTCGATCTCCCACATCCCTTATATATTCTAATATTCTCCACTCAAATAACTTGGCTTTAATCCCAGACCCTATTCCCATTGAGAACATTCAAATCTCTGAAGCCCCCCTATCCTCTTCTAATAACCCTGCCACACTCCCCCTTGATAATACATCGCCATTAAACTCCCCTCAACCCCCATCCATTCCCAATAAACCCACTGAATCTCCCTCAAGCCCCTCCTTAGCCACTGTTCACATGGAACTCGATACACCCGCTAAACAACTCGCTAAGAAATTCCTCTGTCTTAAACAACGAACCATCAAAAATTCATCTTCACCTCCCTCACCCAACATACCATCCTCAAGAAAAAGAAAGCTTTCATCCGTATTCATGAATATGGGCCTGTTCAAAATATCCCGATCGAAGTCATGAGAAAGAAAAATTTAATCTTCTTGGAGCTTGATGTTGGTAAAGAGTTCTCTCTTTCTGATCATATGGCGCGAACACCCATTTGTCCACGAGTCATTTTGATATTTCCAAAATTGTTATAGCCCCTAGCACCTACAAATAAATTATTTTTAGGTACCCTAAAATTTTTGGGGTCCTGGGGTTAGCCTTGAGACCTTTGGGTCTCAAAAATGGCTATGTTATTTCTAAGTTTACATGCATTGGCGAAATATCCATTTTTACCATAATAATAGCAAGTTAAAATATTAGGACAACTAGCACGTAAGAAAGTCGGAGAGCTTGGTTATTTTTCTTAAAAACGATTTGGATTAGGACAAGGCAAAAAAAAGGGGCGGCCGCCAATGAAAACCCTAATGGGTTGAGGTGATGATCTCTCTCACCCGCGATCGCCTTCTCTTTTTGTTCAATCTTAATTCATTCGATCATGGAGATTGATTCATCTTTGTTCCCGAAATTTTTAGATCTAACCATGCTCTATATCTGCTCCTCACGAGAATTCTCGTTCATCTTATTCTAAGGAGATTTTCAATGAAAACCTTAATCCTACGCTACAAGATCGATCGCTTCTTTCTTCTTCGATGGCCCCTTTCCAGATTAACAATCGCACCCTATGACCACACGATTTCTTGAGGTTTTGCAACAAGCACGACATCGCCTCGATGTACGGATTCCATGCATGGAGTACAATCGTATGCCCAAACCCTAGCCCCGGGAGAGGATTTTTGACCCGTAAAAAAAGGAGATTACTTCTCCGTTACTATAGACGAAGAAATCTATCAACATAGGAAAGCTGAGTTAAAAAATTCTCTGATTGGACGCATTCTTCTATCCAAAGGCGTTAAGCCTTATTCGCCTGAGGATTTAAAGGCCAAATTGCATTCAATATGGCAACCTTCAAGCAGCTGGAAGATTGTTCCACTTGGTAAGGGTTACTATAATATTCAATTTAATTCCATGATGGATCAAAATCGGGTTTTGTCAAAAGCGTCTTGGAATTTATGAATTGGGTGCCCGACTTCAACCCCTACAAGATAAATTCTTCCATTGTGCAGGTTTTGATTCGAATTTACGAATTGAGTTATGAGTACTGGCACCATTCTTTAATTACTAAAATTGCGTCTTCAATTGGTACTCCAATACAAATTGATAATCATTCTTTATCTGGAGAAATTTGACATTTTGTTCGTGTTTTGGTGGAACTAGATTTAACTAGGCCCCTTCAAGAGTTTGTTATGGTCGAACGAGTAGGCCACTGTTCCTTCGTTTCTATCGGATACGAAAATCTCCCGGATTTCTGTGTTCATTGTCGAATTGTTGGGCATAATATCAATCAATGTCGTAATACCAATACTAAAGAAGCATCAAAGCCTGGGAAAAAAACAAAAAAGAGGTTAGTCCAGTCCGTGGTAAATCATTGTATCGTGATCGTCATCCGGTGGATAAGGGTAAGGTTGTTGCTTGAGAAAATTGGGTGCAAGTTAAAAAATGACACGGTAGAGTTAATGATATTGAAAAATCTATCCCGGAAGTCAACACAAAGAATTCCTTTGAGGCATTAAGTGGCGATGGGTCGAAGATGCAGTGGTGGTCGGAGACACTATTGATAGGGAAATCTCGAAAAATCCAACGGTTAGTGCAGGGGCGGAACTAGGACTTCTCATAAGGGGGAATAGTAAAAAAACTTTTAACCATATGCATATATATATATATATACACATACACATAGAAGACAATAAAATTTAAACATATTATATATGCATAATAAAAAACATTAATATTTTCCATAAAAAAACATTAATACTGAATAATAAATACAACAACAACCAATTAAGTCGTATCTCACTGTGTAGAATCGACTATATGAATCATATCACTCCATCGTTTATGGTCAAAAGGCCATATTTTTATTTATTTCTATATATAAGATGTCTTTTTTAATAGTTTATTTCCAAGTTTTAATCAATTAAAACTTAACATTTCTCTCTTTCATATCACGAAAATCATCAACAATTGAATATGTACTATTTTTTTGTAGTTTACTTTTCAATATACATTACCAAACATTAATTTTTTTTGAACACTAGCAAACAATAATTAAGAAATTTATTTTCTATTTTCATTTCTGTCTTTTGATGAATCAAAAAGAGAAACTTTTATATTTATTATAATGATAAAAACACATAAGGTCAACAAGGTCTCCAATTTAACTTATTAAAATTCATGGGTCATGTTGTGGCAAAAACATAAAATTTACCAATAAATTGTAAGTACAACAAAAGGACTAAAATTATAATACTAACATACATATATGTAGTAAAAGTGAAAAAACAAAGTTGGTCGATAATGTTAATAGTGACATACCTACACCTTTGCAGGTGGTATACCACTCTTATCAGCACCAAAGTAATCATGCATCTGACTTAAATGACGTAAGGAAAGAGAAATTACGATGAGTAATTACCGACATCTCCAAGAGCTTACCTTTGACAGCCTACGAGTTGAACTCTAATGACCCTTCGGAGAATTTTCAAGCCACAGCGGCTGCGGCTTGGAAACGATGGGCTGACATGGAGGACAAAACGGAGCAAGAAGAGGAACAAGAAAAATTGGAAGCTTTAAAAATAAAGATAGGTGACCCTTCCACCACTCCGCTTGTCTTTCCCTCATGTGATTCTTCAGAAGCTATGAAGTCTATGACAATTGTGGCTCGTGGATCCTGAATCGACATTCCACATGCTACATTAGACAAGAAGATACTCGCGCACGTACTAAAACAACAACTAACTATGCCATTCGAAAATCTTCTAGAAATAGACGCCCTTCATTTAAATTGTATTTTTAAGTTATTTTTGTTTTTTCTTTTTTCTAAAATTTAATATTATTTTTCATTTGCTACCTGTTCGGCTTGTGATCAGGACCTTTTCCTTTCTTTTATATATTTTTATTTATTTAAAAAAAAATTCTTAAAAATGGTTTGAAAATGTTTGTAACCAAGTCCCAGTTTAGATTGCTCACTTCTTTGTGCACCAAGGATTTTAGAAACCTTATCCGTACTCAAAATAAAATGTTGCACATTCTTTTTCAAATTTTCAATTTCTTTTGTGAGCAATTATTTTTTGGAATCGAGACTACGAACTTTAGCAAGAGTAATTGAATGGGCATGGTCAAGTGATTCATAAGAAGTAAATAATCTATCTTTTTCTAATTTTATACCATTGATTTGGGCTTCCTAGACTTGAGATTTGTGTTGTTTTTTAGTATTTTGAGTCATTTTTGTTATATCTCATAGGTTAGGCATTAATTCCCATTGTTTCGAGTCATTTGAGTGGTCAATCCATGTTGAGGGCCAATTATATTAAGTTTATAGTCATATTAATGAATCATGTATCAAAAGAAGTATGAACGATCAAACAATGAGAGATTGATTTGAAGAAACGTCCAAATGCGTTTGAAATTTCCATCACTGGCAGTGTATCGTATTTTGGCCATAACTCTCTCTACAAACTTGATATTTAGATTATTCAAGTGGCTACGGAAAGCTAAGAGATAGAGCTACAATTTTGATGAAGGGCGCAAAAGAAAATTCGGAAATTTGGTGGGCGAAAAAAACCGGGGGTGAGCTAGCGCCTCGGCGGTATTTTTTGCATTTAATTTTACAGGTGCCGCGATTGGGGCGGAAATTCTTATGCCACCTACCCTCTTTCTTGGACTTTTGTGGAACTATAAATAGAAGCCTTGGGGCGTCAAATTAGGAGCGAGACCCTTGCGACCAACAAAACTACTAAAAGACATAAGAGAAGGCTTGGAATATGTAACGACCCAGATTTTTTATGCCTTAATAAGAATTTTATTTATTACGTTATTAGTTTAATTTATGGAATAATAATCGAGAATTAGGAATTATTAATGATTTTACTAGATAGTTAATTTGTTAAATCATGGATAGTAAAAGAGTCTTTTTAATTTGACTGTGAATTTATTTTATTTGAGCCTTACAATGAATAATTGGACTTTTAATTAGTATAGAATATTAAATCAGGCCCACATTATTAGTAAGTTGATTATAGGTCCATGTACCCTAAACCTAGTCCAATTAAGAGTAGGTTAAAATACAAATATAAGACACGCAAAACACACACATTGGGAACACAATAGACGCCTAGAGAGAAGAGAAAAATCGGTCAGGAGAGAAGAAGAGAAAAAAGAAGAAAGAGAGGAGATTTCCCCAACGCGATTGATTCGAAAGAGGCCTGAAAAGGATTTTACTACCCCTAAGTCGAACAGACAAGTAATCTCTTTAGTTTCAAGTTAGATTCAAATTGTTATGAAATGTAACTGGAAGACCTATCGTCCAATATCTATAAATTTATCCATTTGTTTAGTTAAATAATTGTGTCGTCGATTTTGTGAATTGGGTATAATTCAATGTTATTGAAAACCATGCGGATATATATATTGATTATTGCTTTCAGAGTAGAACACGTCCTCCGTCGACGTCAATGGAGGTGGATAAAGTTATTGTCCCTTTTGAATTCATGTATGGAGTCGATTGTCTTAACAATTTCAAAGTTTGTTTTCATTTAGTTTAAGTTATATAATAAACTAGTTTACCTTTTTGCCTTGTTAGATTATGGTCATTACTACCTAGATCCTTCGTTATTAACTTTGGAGTAATCATTGATCAGTATAGATTTTAAGCCCATTATGATTGGGGACGGTGAATATAATCTTTCCCTAGCTAATTGGACATATTATTTTTCCCAGTTAATTGAATATAAAATTTTCCATTGATTAATTGAATATAGGGTTTTCCCTTAACTAATTGAATGTAGGGTTTTCCTCTAGCTAATTGGATATATGGTTTTCCCTTGACTAATTGAATGTAGGGTTTTTGCTTGATAAATTGAATATAGGGTTTTCCCCTAAGTAATTGAATATAGGGTTTTCCCTTAACTAATTGAATGTAGGGTTTTCCTCTAGCTAATTGGATATAGGGTTTTCCCTTGACTAATTGAATGTAAGGTTTTCCCTTGATAAATTGAATATAGGGTTTTCCCTTGACTAATTGAATATAGGGTTTTCCCCTAACTAATTGAATATAGGGTTTTCCCTTAACTAATTGAATGTAGAGTTTTCCTCAGTTAATTGGATATAGGGTTTTCCCTTGACTAATTGATGTAGGGTTTTCCCTTGATAAATTGAATATAGGGTTTTCCCTTAACTAATTGAATATAGGGTTTTCCCCTAACTAATTGAATATAGGGTTTTCCCTTAACTAATTGAATATAAGGTTTTTCCTTGATTAATTGAATATAGGGTTTTCCCTTAACTAACTCAATGTAGGGTTTTCCTAAATAATTGGATATAGAGTTTTCCCTTTATTAATTGAATGTAAGGTTTTCCCTTGATTAATTGAATGTAGGGTTTTCCCTTAACTAATTGAATGTAGGGTTTTTTCCTTGACTAATTAAATGTAGGCCTATCCCTTCACTAGTTGAACGTAGGTTTTTTCCTAACTAATCTGAATATAATATTTACCCCAATTAATGTTGAGTATCTTTAATGTAGGTTTATCATCGTTTAAATGTTTCAAGTCATGTTTACTTTTTAATATGTTTGCCAATTAATGTGATTTAATTATTATGTTTATGCTCTTTAAGTTTATGTTTGTATTCAATTGAAGTTGCATCATTTAGGTTCATGCATCATATTAACGTATGTTCATAGCATTTCACGAGCATCCCAAGGTTAAGTAAAGTCAAGTTTTAAGGTCTATAATTAATAACGTTTTTTAAGAAATGGGTGCACATTATTCTATAATGCTGGAGTGAGTGGGAAATGGGCGCGGGGGACCGGCGTTCCGACAATGTGCCGCTTGCGGCTAATGTTAATGTTCAAAGGAAAGGGCCTTCGGGCCAAATGAATGGAAATGGGCCTTCGGGCAAAATGAAATAAAATGGGCCTTCGGGCAAAATGAAATAAAATGGGCCTTCGGGCAAAATATTAATCGGGTTCCAAATAACAAGGCCCACTGCGACCCTGATTAGAACAATGTCTTACCAAGTGAGCTCGCGTCCTAAGAACGTTTTACGAAAAGAAAGAGAATGTTTTAAGTATGAATGTGAAAGGTTTTTAAGTAAAGAAAATGTAAAGTCTTTCAAGGTATAAATGTATGATATTGCATTAGGCATGCATTCATGCATGAGATTACCTGTTGAGCTCCTTTAGCTCATTCCACGAATATTGAATGTTTTCAGATGAGAACCCAGAAGAGGAAGGAGATGGCACAACGCAGTGACTCGGAAACCCACGTCTCTCATGATTTCATGTCTTTCAATGTCTCTTATTTATAAAGTTTGACTTTTTTTAGTTTATTAAATGTCGAATGTCGTTTTACTTTCAGAATGAATGTTTTTGGACAAGTAATTATTTCAGTTATAAACATTTAATTCCGCTGCAAAGTTTTAAAAAGAAGTAAGATTTTTATTATTCCATATTTTTAAATATTCTTTAGAGTATTTCTATTTTAATTTCTTATTTACGCATTAATATTCAACAAGCTAGAAATGGCGCTACAGAATATCTTGGGAAAGGCTTGGAGAAGAAGATTGAAGGCTTCTACATCTAGAAATAGAGAAGATCCCTCAACTCTTGTTCTTATATTAAAACTATATTAAAACTTGACACCGTAGACTTGCGGTTAGAAAAAATCTCTAACAAGTTTTTAGCGCCGTTGCCAGGGAATAATTCATCTTATTTACGCTAATATTATTACTTAGTAGTTTTACTTTAATTTAGATTGATTCTTGTTACAATAGAGCTATTGTCATTTTTGTGTTTTCTTGTTGATGCAAAGAAATAAAAGTGCTAATTTAATCTTATTTGATCCAGAAATTGAAAGAACACTTCGAAAGATTAGAGCTGCTCGAAAAATCGAATTCACAAAAAATGGCAGGAAATGGTGAAGAGGAAAACCGCATACTCATTATTGCACCACCGGAGAGGGCCATTCGGGACTATTTTCGACCAACCACGAACCAAAATTATCCAGGCATTGTTCGTCAACCAATCAATGCGAACAATTTTGAATTAAAACCGGCCCTGATAAACATGGTACAGCAAAACCAGTTTGGGGGAAGTGCCGTTGACGACCCTAATGCTCATTTGGCTATTTTTCTCGAGATTTGTGACACTATAAAAATAAATGGAGTTCCCGAAGCTATTCGGTTGAGGTTGTTTCCATTTTCTCTTCGTGATAAAGCTGCTGACAACAATGGCTTCAAACCTTCCCCGGAAGTATCACTAGTTGGGTGATCTCAATGAAACATTTATGGCAAAATTCTTTCCACCTAGCAAGACACCAGGCGAAGAGTGAGATTGCTCAATTTTAACAGATTGACTTTGAACCACTTTATGAAGCTTGGGAGCGATTCAAGGAATTATTGAGGAGGTGTCCACAATACGGGTATGCAGATTGGCAGAAAGTTCAATATTTCTACAATGGTATGAATGGTCATTCGAGAACTATTATAGATGCTGCAGTAGGAGGTACATTGATGGCTAAAACTCCAAGTGAAGCCATGTTTTTGCTAGAAGAAATGGCTACCAATAGTTACCAATGGCCTTACGAGAGATCCATGCCAAGGAAAGTCGGCGTTCTTGAACTTGATAATATGTCCGCTTTGGCCTCTCAAATTTCCGCCTTGTAAAAGCAACTTGCCACCCTAAATTCTGGTGGAAAACAACAAACATAAGCTGTTATGGAAATAAGTCAAGAGATGATGAGGCCCGACATGGAGCAAGTCAATTATGTGGACAATCGGGGTTTCAACAATAAAGGGAATCAGTTGCCAACACATTATCATCCGGGACTTCGCAATCATGAAAATTTCACATATAGCAATACGAGAAATGTGTTTCAACCACTTCCGGGATTTCAAACTCAGGCAAGTATGAGTACACAGGTGGGAGAAAAAAAGTCGTCCTTGGAAGAATTACTTGGCACATATATTGTAGAAACCCGAGCTTGGATGAACAAGAGTGATGCTAACATGGACAAGCTCGGCTCGAGAGTTATAACAATAGAAGGTCACATCAACTCCTTGTTGACACAAGTAGGGCAGTTAGCAACAACATTGAATTCATTGCAGCAGAGAGGGAAATTTCCGAGTGATACAGAGGTTAATCCGAGGGAGCATTGCAATGCAATTTATGTAAGAACGGAGGCAGAAATTCAGCTTGCACCCAAACAATCGCCCATTCATGCGAAAGGAGTGGAATCCAAGGAAATTAAGTTTGAAGAGTTTGAGACTATTTACCTAACAGAGGAAAGTAGTGCAATAGTGCAGAGAAAACTACCTCAGAAAATGAAGGATCCAGGGAGTTTTAATATTTCCTGTACTATTGGGGGAGTTTTCTTCGAAAAGCCACTTTGTGATCTTGGTTCAAGTGTAAATCTTATCTCTCTCGGAAGTTACAAGGCTTGGGCTTGGGGATGTGAAACCTTCTAATATCACATTGCAATTTGCTGATCGATCCATCACATATCCTTGGGGAATTATTGAAGATGTGCTAGTAAAAGTTGATAAATTCGTTTTCCCCGTGGATTTTGTGGTGTTGGTTATGGAGGAGGATCAGAATATACCTATAATTTTTGGTCGGCCATTTCTAGCTACGTCAAGAGCATTGATTGACGTAGAAATGGGGAGTTGACTCATGTGGGTGAATAAGGAAGAAGTCGTGTTCACCATTCTTCCAACTAAGAGACATAAATTTGAATCAAATGATGGTTATCAGATAGATGGGCATAGGGCTGAAGATATTGGTGGTTGGGAAGTATCTAAGGGAAATGTAGATAACGTTCCTATTGGAGATCCAACTTGAGGACAAATCTGACAAAGTCTGGCTGAAGACTGTAAACTTAGCGCTTCTTGGGAGGCAACCCAAGTGATTTTTCTTGTTTTTTCCAGTTGCTTATTTTGTTTATTTTTCATTTTATTCGATTTTTATTTGATTTTTAATTGCAAAAAAAAATCGAAAAAAAAATGGCACTATATTTTCCACTTGGGTGCATTGTGTACGTACTTTAATTTTCGAGTTCTCACCCATAACCGAATTTCATGGCTCTACAAGTTTTGTTTTCTTGTCTACCTTGCAAGGTTACAAAGATGAAAAATCGAAAAAGGATCGGGCCGAGGCGAAGGGGACAAACAAGACCACACCTCGGAGGCATGCAACACCCACGAGCTTGTGCGCTAGGATGCATAGTGAGCTTATACGGAATACCTCATGCACGTATTGGTACCACATATCTTTGATAAGGAGCTTTTACTCCTTGACTACCAGGAAAGTCCTTTTCCCACCTCTCCATTGGGGACAATGTCGTTTTAAGTTTGGGGGTGTAGTTTGTTTTTGATCATCGAGTCGAGTCTTGAGTAAAAAAAAATAGTTGAGTAGGAATTGCGTGACTAAGTTAATTTGTTGAATAGGAATTGAACGGTCAAGAGAGCATGTGTTTGAATTGTGATCTATTCTTCTTTCCATTAATTCCATCAATGTGCTTAACTCCGTTGATTTGTTTGAGGATGATTTATGCAATTGAGTATTTCTTGTATGATCCCACCGAATTCTAGAACTTGTTTGATCACTAGTCGAGGCGAAATCTTAGGTGAAGTAACACTAAGGAAATGATTTAGGCCATCTTTGAGCAAGCTAGAGCCAAAAATGCTTACCTTTTTATTATATACTCTCACTAGTGTCCCCTTTGAGCCTGTTAAACCCGTTCTTTGGCAACCAATCTTTTACCTTGAGCCTATATGTGAAAATCTTAATTACCCATCACTCATACACACAAAGTATAGAAGAATGTTGAAGGTTGAGGAGGGTATGATAAGTAGGGTATATGTTATTTGCATGGAGTTGCTCGAGAAGAAACGGTATGAAACCCCATGTGTTAAAATATGCAAAAGAATAAGTTTGGGGTTTCGAAAAAAATTGAGGCTCATAAAGGGAGAATAATTGAGAATTCAACAAAAGTGAAGGTAGCTATTTTGTTTGGCAATTGGTGATTTGAAATGATAATTGTGTGTTTGGGTGAGTTGAGCCACTTAATCCTATATTTTCCTACCTTACCCTAAGCCCACATTACAAGCCTTGAAAGTCCTATTGATCCTTGTGTTACATTAGCCTACATTAGTGGAGATTAGTATGAATGACAAGTTTATGGGATCCGGTAAACATTATTTCTTGATAATTAGAAGTGGATCATTTTGATAACACTTGATTGCGTGAATCTATTTGAATAATGTAAACGGAATTGGCATGAACATTCAACACATTTGATCACAATGTCAAAACACATGCTTGATTGATAGTGAAATGAGTAATGAGACAAATGATATTGGTTGTGAAGTTTTGAAGTTTGTTTGTATTGTTGTGTCATGTATTTTTCATTTTAGAGTTGTAATTGCTTGAGGAGAAGCAATATTCTAAGTTTGGGGGCATTTGTTCACTTGGTTTTATACCATGTATTTGGGCTTCCTAGACTTGAGTTTTGTGTTGTTTTTGAGTATTTTGAGTCATTTTTGTTATATCTCATAGGTTAGGCATTAATTCCCATTATTTCGAGTCATTTGAGTGGTCAATCCATGTTGAGGGCCAATTATATTGAGTTTATAGTCATATTAATGAATCATGTATCAAAAGAAGTATGAACGATCAAACAACGAGAGATTGATTTGAAGAAACGTCCAAATGCGTCGAAATTTCCATCATTGGTAGGGTTTCGTATTTTGGCCATAACTCTCTACAAAATTGATATTGATATTATTTAAGTGGCTACGGAAAGCTAAGAGATAGAGAAACAACTTTGATGAAGGGCGCAAAAGAAACTTCGGACATTTGGTGGGCAAAAAAACCAGACGGGCGCTGCAGCGCTCGTCCATGGCGCTGCGGCTCCCAGACAGGAAATCTGCGACCATCTCAAGTTGGGAGCTCGCGCTAACGCCCGGCGCTGCAGCAGACCAGGCTGTATTTTTGCATTTAATTGATGGGTACCGATTACCCGGCCGGCTTGCGCCGCAGCGCCCAGGGGCGGAAATTCCTATGCCACCTACCCTCTTTCTTGGACTTTTGTGGAACTATAAATAGAAGCCTTAGGGCGTCAAATTAGGGAGCTGGGACCTTGGGCAGCCAAGAAAACAACTAAAAGACATAAGAGAAGGCTTCGAATATCTTGGGAAAGGCTTGGAGAAAAAGATTGAAGGCTTGTACATCTAGAAATAGAGAAGACCCCTCAACTCTTGTTCTTATTTTGTTGCTTTCTTCATATCTTGTAAGATGTATTGTTGTATTCCTATGGATTCATTTTCATCTATCATGAGCTAAACTCTATAATTCTAGAGGGATGATGTAATCTATGTTTGAACTTATGTTTTGATATTGTGGTTTGTCAATCTTGATTTCTCAATTTATTTGTGCTATTTGGATCTATTGCTTCTAAATTACTTGATCAATAATTTAGAGTGTTTGGTGTATTTGATTTGACACTTGATAGAGGTAATTGAATACATGACCTTGAAATAGCATAGCCTAGAATTTCATAGAATTGAGAGATTTGTGAATCCTTTGAAGTCATTTATTAAGATTCATAGTTTTTATTGAGATTTCAATTGGTGATTTTTATAGAGATATTGATTTCCCAATTGAGATCTAAAATCATTGGCACTCGAGAGAGAAAATGATTATTGTAGAAATCTTGACTTATAAATTGGTAATTGATGATTGATAAACCATATTGATAACATAAGGGATAACTAGATTCATCACACCTCTAGAATTCATTTAATAATTTGGATAAACTCATTTGTATTTTCATATTCTTAATTTATTTTTGTTATTCTGTATAATAAACTCCATCAAATATTTAATTTTTAAATAAAGTTGGACTACTATATTATTGTACTTAGCAACAATTCGATAATTATTCCCTGTGGATACGACAACCTTACATTCACTATATTAAAACTTGACACCGTAGACTTGCGGTTAGAAAAATTCTCTAACAATAACTGCATTCCAAATATCAAAACCGCAACCTTGTAGAAAGCACTCCATTTGGTCTTTCCAAAAAACATAGTTGTTGGCGTCGAATAGTAGTGGCTTGTTGGTGTAGGCGCCGGTGATGAGGTAGCTTTTGCTTGTAGCCATGGATCTCCTCTTTACTCGCAAAGATTAAACGAGTTTCCCAAAGAATTTGGCTTTGATACCACTTGTTAGTCCAAGTGGCTACAAAAATCTAGAGGAGAGGAGTGAATAGATTTTCCCAATTTTCCGATTTGCGCCCTCTTTTTTGATTATGAAGATGACGAACAAATAAAAGTGTAGAAATATAAACAACACATGATGATTTATAGAGCTTCACCCCACCTAGGGACTACGTGCTCTACCACCGGTATGTCCGAGTGGATTTCGAAAAGGAAAAAGTTTATTAATTGAAACTAAAACAATTATAACCGTTTCCTTGAATAGCACCAAACTCTTCTTACAACAACATATATGAAGATCACCACAATCTTCCAACTCAAGAGCACCAAACGTTTTTTTCACCTCGAAGAGCACCAAACTCTTGCAACACCTCTAAGAGCACCAAACTCTTCAACACGAAAAGTACCAAGCTTTTCAATCAACCACCTCCAATCAACTAAACGTGTTCTTGCCAAAAGAACACTAACAAAGATTTCTTGTTTTGGATGATGTTACAATTGCAATCAAGATTACACTTTTAATGAAATATTACAACTCAAAAGTGCAAGTGTAATCAAGAAGGAAAGCCTAGTAATCAAGATGTGAAAGTGATGTGCTTAGGCTATTACAACAAGAATGTTGAAAATGAAAGCTTAGAGAAGTTTGTTGTTTTTCTTGTTGTGTTGTATATATGCTTGTGTTGTATTTGATCCTTCAAATCGTTCATCTATTTATAGGGAGTCTTTAAGATTAGATCTCCAACATAGGCTCCTCCATCTTCACTTTTGTTTACAAAAGAAGGATTAAAATATCTCCAAAAAATGGTTAAGAAATGATAAAGTAAATCTTGCTGATAATGGCTTAACAACTGAAAAAATCTTGTTGTCAAAAATCATAGGTCGGGTAGCATCTCGTTGAAAATTCGAACATTTAAAAAGTTAATTTGAGATTAGACACAAGTTGACCAAGGGGTTGGACCGGTCCGGGGGGTTGAATCGGTCGATAGGGCCTTCGAACGGCCGCCCACCTATTGGACCGTCCACTTGAGTTTTAAAGAGTCAAAATCAAATTGCACAATTGCACCGGTCACCCTCCCCATTTTCAAAGCAAACATGTTGTTCTTTGTTTCGACAAACATTGATGCAGGTTGCCCTATAGGGTGACCGGTCGACCTCAAAAAAAGAGAAGTTGTCCGATTTTTGTCAAAAATAAAGTTCAAGAAATACTTCAAAAAATTAGTAAAAATCATTTAAATTGTTTTGAAGTATTTGGACAACATTTGGGGACATTGTTTTGGTATAAAAACTCATTTAAATAAAATCTTCAAAATCATGATAAAAATATTTTTCTAACATTTAGTTCTAATTATTAATTAATTATGTAAAAACATATAAAATATAAATACAATTATTCTAATATTAGGTCGGATACTAAAAATAATAAGTAAGGCTTCATTTGGATGGATGAATTTGAAGTTGAGGATTTCAAATCCATAATAACAAATCATTTAGCTATTTGGATAAAATATTTTCAAATCTTTAAATTTTTATTATGAGCTATTTTTTTGGGTTATTATATTGGATTTCAAAATCCATCTTGGATGGAGTCATTTAAAATCTTTTTCCTAAATCTTCTCCTCAAATCTACATCTGTCCATCCAAATGCAACCTAACTACCTAAGGGATTTGAGTACTTTTTAAAGAGCATAGAAGGATAAAATGGAATAATGAGAGCATAAAGAGGTAAAGAATATAAAGGTAAAGTGATATAGAATGTGTTAGGGTGATTTTATTTGTGATCGCCTAAAATAATTTCCTAAATTATAAAGATTGGTTTTTGATTTGTTTTGCCTTTCTAGACTTATGATATAATTAGGACTTTTTAGATAAGGGAAGAAATCATATTGATATATTAGGATTCTTGGATAGTTATCTTGTTTCCTAACATCGTTGATTTACTTGTCATATATTTGTATATATCTTCTTTCCTTGTGTATTAGGTCTCTTGAAGGGTTTGGACGGCTATATAAAGGGAAGAGGACGCCCATAATCGATACACAAGAAATATACGGAGAGGAGCATTGCAATGCAATTTATGTAAGAACGGAGGCAAAAATTCAGCTTGCACCCAAACAATCGCCCATTCATGCGAAAGGAGTGGAATCAAGGAAATTAAGTTTGAAGAGTTTGAGACTATTTACCTAACGAGAGGAAAGTAGTGCAATAGTGCGAGAAAACTACCTCGAGAAAATGAAGGATCCGGGGAGTTTTAATATTTCTGTACTATTGGGGAGTTTTCTTCGAAAAGCCACTTTGTGATCTTGGTTCAAGTGTAAATCTTATCTCTCTCGGAAGTTACAAGGTTTGGGCTTGGGGATGTGAAACCTTCTAATATCACATTGCAATTTGCTGATCGATCCATCACATATCCTTGGGGAATTATTGAAGATGTGCTAGTAAAAGTTGATAAATTCGTTTTCCCCGTGGATTTTGTGGTGTTGGTTATGGAGGAGGATCAGAATATACCTATAATTTTTGGTCGGCCATTTCTAGCTACGTCAAGAGCATTGATTGACGTAGAAATGGGGGAGTTGACTCTGCGGGTGAATAAGGAAGAAGTCGTGTTCACCATTCTTCCAACTAAGAGACATAAATTTGAATCAAATGATGGTTATCAGATAGATGGGCATAGGGCTGAAGATATTGGTGGTTGGGAAGTATCTAAAGGAAATGTAGATAACGTTCTATTGGAGATCCAACTTGAGGACAAATCGACAAAGTCCGGTCAAGATCAGAACTTAGCGCTTCTTGGGAGGCAACCCAAGTGATTTTTCTTGTTTTTTCCAGTTGCTTATTTTGTTTATTTTTCATTTTATTCGATTTTTATTTGATTTTTAATTGCAAAAAAAAATCGAAAAAAAAATGGCACTATATTTTCCACTTGGGTGCATTGTGTACGTACTTTAATTTTCGAGTTCTCACCCATAACCGAATTTCATGGCTCTACAAGTTTTGTTTTCTTGTCTACCTTGCAAGGTTACAAAGATGAAAAATCGAAAAAGGATCGGGCCGAGGCGAAGGGGACAAACAAGACCACACCTCGGAGGCATGCAACACCCACGAGTTGTGCGCTAGGATGCATAGTGAGCTTATACGGAATACCTCATGCACGTATTGGTACCACATATCTTTGATAAGGAGCTTTTACTCCTTGACTACCAGAAAGTCCTTTTCCCACCTCTCCATTGGGGACAATGTCGTTTTAAGTTTGGGGGTGTAGTTTGTTTTGATCATCGAGTCGAGTCTTGAGTAAAAAAAATAGTTGAGTAGGGTGCGTGACTAAGTTAATTTGTTGAATAGGAATTGAACGGTCAAGAGAGCATGTGTTTGAATTGTGATCTATTCTTCTTTCCATTAATTCCATCAATGTGCTTAACTCCGTTGATTTGTTTGAGGATGATTTATGCAATTGAGTATTTCTTGTATGATCTCACCGAATTCTAGAACTTGTTTGATCACTAGTCGAGGCGAAATCTTAGGTGAAGTAACACTAAGGAAATGATTTAGGCCATCTTTGAGCAAGCTAGAGCCAAAAATGCTTACCTTTTTTATTATATACTCTCACTAGTGTCCCCTTTGAGCCTGTTAAACCCGTTCTTTGGCAACCAATCTTTTACCTTGAGCCTATATGTGAAAATCTTAATTACCCATCACTCATACACACACAAAGTATAGAAGAATGTTGAAGGTTGATGAGGGTATGATAAGTAGGGTCTATGTTATTTGCATGGAGTTGCTCGAGAAAAAGAAAATATGAAACCCCATGTGTTAAAATATGCAAAAGAAGTTTGGGGGTTTCGAAAAAAAAATCGAGGCTCATAAAGGGAGAATAATTGAGAATTTAACAAAAGGGAAGGTAGCTATTTTGTTTGGCAATTGGTGATTTGAAATGATAATTGTGTGTTTGGGTGAGTTGAGCCACTTAATCCTATATTTTCCTACCTTACCCTAAGCCCACATTACAAGCCTTGAAAGTCCTATTGATCCTTGTGTTACATTAGCCTACATTAGTGGAGATTAGTATGAATGACAAGTTTATGGGATCCGGTAAACATTATTTCTTGATAATTAGAAGTGGATCATTTTGATAACACTTGATTGCGTGAATCTATTTGAATAATGTAAACGGAATTGGCATGAACATTCAACACATTTGATCACAATGTCAAAACACATGCTTGATTGATAGTGAAATGAGTAATGAGACAAATGATATTGGTTGTGAAGTTTTGCAGTTTGTTTGTATTGTTGTGTCATGTATTTTTCATTTTAGAGTTGTAATTGCTTGAGGACAAGCAATATTCTAAGTTTGGGGGTATTTGTTCACTTGGTTTTATACCATGTATTTGGGCTTCCTAGACTTGAGTTTTGTGTTGTTTTGAGTATTTTGAGTAATTTTTGTTATATCTCATAGGTTAGGCATTAATTCCCATTGTTTCGAGTCATTTGAGTGGTCAATCCATGTTGAGGGCCAATTATATTGAGTTTATAGTCATATTAATGAATCATGTATCAAAGGAAGTATGAACGATCAAACAACGAGAGATTGATTTGAAGAAACGTCCAAATGCGTCTGAAATTTCCATCACTGGCAGGGTTTTGTATTTTGGCCATAACTCTCTCTACAAAATTGATATTGATATTATTTAAGTGGCTACGGAAAGCTAAGAGATAGAGAAACAACTTTGATGAAGGCGCAAAAGAAACTTCGGACATTTGGTGGACAAAAAAAACCGGACGGAAGGCTGGCCCTCATCCATGGCGCGCAGCTCCCAGACAGAGGAAGTCTGCGACCATCTCAAGTTGGGGTGCTGCAGCGCCCAACGCCCGTACTGCAAAGCACCAGGCTGTATTTTTGCATTTAATTGATGGGTACCGCGATTACCCGGCCCCGGGCGCCCTTGGTGGGCGGAAATTCCTATGCCACCTACCTCTTTCTTGGACATTTGTGGAACTATAAATAGAAGCCTTAGGGCGTCAAATTAGGGAGTGGGACCTTGGGCAGCCAAGAAAACAACTAAAAGACATAAGAGAAGGCTTGAATATCTTGGGAAAGGCTTGGAGAATAAGATTGAAGGCTTCTACATCTAGAAAATAGAAGACCCTCAACTCTTGTTCTTATTTTGTTGCTTTCTTCATATCTTGTAAGATGTATTGTTGTATTCCTATGGATTCATTTTCATCTATCATGAGCTAAACTCTATAATTCTAGAGGGATGATGTAATCTATGTTTGAACTTATGTTTTGATATTGTGGTTTGTCAATCTTGATTTCTCAATTTATTTGTGCTATTTGGATCTATTGCTTCTAAATTACTTGATCAATAATTTAGAGTGTTTGGTGTATTTGATTTGACACTTGATAGAGGTAATTGAATACATGACCTTGAAATAGCATAGCCTAGAATTTCATAGAATTGAGAGATTTGTGAATCCTTTGAAGTCATTTATTAAGATTCATAGTTTTTATTGAGATTTCAATTGGTGATTTTTATAGAGATATTGATTTCCCAATTGAGATCTAAAATCATTTGGCACTCGAGAGAGAAAATGATTATTGTAGAAATCTTGACTTATAAATTGGTAATTGATGATTGATAAACCATATTGATAACATAAGGGATAACTAGATTCATCACACCTCTAGAATTCATTTAATAATTTGGATAAACTCATTTGTATTTTCATATTCTTAATTTATTTTTGTTATTCTGTATAATAAACTCCATCAAATATTTAATTTTTAAATAAAGTTGGACTACTATATTATTGTACTTAGCAACAATTCGATAATTATTCCCTGTGGATACGACAACCTTACATTCACTATATTAAAACTTGACACCGTAGACTTGCGGTTAGAAAAATTCTCTAACAATAATTGCATTCCAAATATCAAAACCGCAACCTTGTAGAAAGCACTCCATTTGGTCTTTCCAAAAACATAGTTGTTGGCGTCGAATAGTAGTGGCTTGTTGGTGTAGCGCCAGGTGATGAGGTAGCTTTTGCTTGTAGCCATGGATCTCCTCTTTACTCGCAAAGATTAAACGAGTTTCCCAAAGAATTTGGCTTTGATACCACTTGTTAGTCCAAGTGGCTACAAAAATCTAGAGGAGAGGAGTGAATAGATTTTCCCAATTTTCCGATTTGCGCCCTCTTTTTGATTATGAAGATGACAAACAAATAAAAGTGTAGAAATATAAACAACACATGATGATTTATAGAGCTTCACCCACCTAGGGACTACGTGCTCTACCACCCGGTATGTCCGAGTGGATTTCGAAAAGGAAAAAGTTTATTAATTGAAACTAAAACAATTATAACCGTTACCTTGAATAGCACCAAACTCTTCTTACAACAACATATATGAAGATCACCACAATCTTCCAACTCGAAGAGCACCAAACTTTTCTTCACCTCGAAGAGCACCAAACTCTAGCAACACCTCTAAGAGTACCAAACTCTTCAACACGAAAAGTACCAAGCTTTTCAATCAACCACCTCCAATCAACTAAACGTGTTCTTGCCAAAAGAACACTAACAAAGATTTCTTGTTTTGGATGATGTTACAATTGCAATCAAGATTACACTTTTAATGAAATATTACAACTCAAAAGTGCAAGTGTAATCAAGAAGGAAAGCCTAGTAATCAAGATGTGAAAGTGATGTGCTTAGGCTATTACAACAAGAATGTTGAAAATGAAAGCTTAGAGAAGTTTGTTGTTTTTCTTGTTGTGTTGTATATATGCTTGTGTTGTATTTGATCCTTCAAATCGTTCATCTATTTATAGGAGAGTCTTTAAGATTAGATCTCCAACATAGGCTCCTCCATCTTCACTTTTGTTTACAAAAGAAGGATTAAAATATCTCCAAAAAATGGTTAAGAAATGATAAAGTAAATCTTGCTGATAATGGCTTAACAACTGAAAAAATCTTGTTGTCAAAAATCATAGGTCGACCGGTCGCTCTGTTGAAAATTCGAACATTTAAAAAGTTAATTTGAGATTAGACACAAGTTGACCAAGGGGTTGGACCGGTCCAGGGGGGTCGAATCGGTCGATAGGGCCTTCGACCGGTCGCCCACCTATTGGACCGGTCCACCTTGAGTTTTAAAGAGTCAAAATCAAATTGCACAATTCAGGCACCGGTCGCCCTCCCCATTTTCAGCAAACAGGTTGTTCTTTGTTTCGACAAACATTCAGGTACGGGTTGCCCTATAGGGCGACCGGTCGACCTCAAAACAGAGAAGTTGTCCGATTTTTGTCAAAAATAAAGTTCAAGAAATACTTCAAAAAATTAGTAAAAATCATTTAAATTGTTTTGAAGTATTTGGACAACATTTGGGGACATTGTTTTGGTATAAAAACTCATTTAAATAAAATCATCAAAATCATGATAAAAATATTTTTCTAACATTTAGTTCTAATTATTAATTAATTATGTAAAAACATATAAAATATAAATACAATTATTCTAATATTAGGTCAGATACTAAAAATAATAAGTAAGGCTTCATTTGGATGGATGAATTTGAAGTTGAGGATTTCAAATCCATAATAACAAATCATTTAGCTATTTGGATAAAATATTTTCAAATCTTTAAATTTTTATTATGAGCTATTTTTTGGGTTATTATATTGGATTTCAAAATCCATCTTGGATGGAGTCATTTAAAATCTTTTTCCAAAATCTTCTCCTCAAATCTACATCTGTCCATCCAAATGCAACCTAACTACCTAAGGGATTTGAGTACTTTTTAAAGAGCATAGAAGGATAAAATGGAATAATGAGAGCATAAAGAGGTAAAAAATATAAAGGTAAAGTGATATAGAATGTGTTAGGGTGATTTTATTTGTGATCGCCTAAAATAATTTCCTAAATTATAAAGATTGGTTTTTGATTTGTTTTGCCTTTCTAGACTTATGATATAATTAGGACTTTTTAGATAAGGAAGAAATCATATTGATATATTAGGATTCTTGGATAGTTATCTTGTTTCCTAACATCGGTGATTTACTTGTCATATATTTGTATATATCTTCTTTCCTTGTGTATTAGGTCTCTTGAAGGGTTTGGACGGCTATATAAAGGGAAGATGACGTCCATAATCGATACACAAGAAATATACCAGAGATACAAGAGTCTTGAGAGAGTTAAGAGTCATACAAGCACAAGGAGTCTCATTTTCTGGATGCGATCTCGAATGTGACTACATACGAGATCACATTGACTCTGTGATTGTGCTTGTTAGGTTTTTCATCCATTGTTTTTGTATTGTGATTAACGAAGTCCACACATGTCTATTGTTGGATGAGTTAAATTACATAGATCAGATATACTCTAGATAGGAGTTTTTCGTTGAGTTTCTATTAGTTGGATTTGAGTATTTTTGTATACGGAATCAAACTATTTTTACTAGTGGAAAGTTTTGCCATATTGGCACGTCTACAAGCTTGTTGGCTTGTAGACAATTTTTATTTCATGTGTCTCTTTATTGTTTTCAAAATTCCGCTGCATGTGATTGTGAATGTGACCACATCTGCAATTACATCCTTACTCTGCAAAACTTTTGGTAAATATCCGTGCTATAATTCTTTCAATTGGCATCTAGAGCCTACACTTGATGACACTAAGTGTTGATCCTGAGTGTTTGTTAGCATGGATAATCAAAATAACCCCACTTTTCGTCCCCCCATTCTTGATGGCTCCAATTATTCTATTTGGAAAGTCAAAGTTCGGGCCTACATCAAATCAATTGATGAAAGGGCCCGGCGTACAATCCTTACTAGGTGGTCACCTCCAAAACTCATCGATATGGATGGTGACTACAAGGACAAAGGAGAAATTGATTGGACTAATGATGAATTAATTTTGTCCAATTACAATTCTAAGGCCTTGATGGCAATCTTTGGTCTTGTGGATCAAAATATGTTCAAAATCATTGCTAATTTTCTTTGTGGCCAAAGATGCATGGGATACTCTACAAAGTCATTGTGAGGGATCTGCAAGTGTGCGTAAAACCAAACTTAGGTTGCTCACCAATAGGTTTGAAAACCTGAGAATGCGTGAGGATGAGAATATCACCACTTACAATGCCAAACTGTGTGATATAGCCAATGAAGCTCAAGCCCTAGGTGAACCTATCTCCAATGAGAACCTTGTAAGCAAAATGTTGAGATCTCTTCCCATTAGGTATAATATCAAAGTTTCATCCATAGAAGAAGCCCATGATGTGTCCACTTTAAGTCTCGAAAGACTTGCTGGCATTCTTCAAACCTATGAGATGAACATGGCTCAACAGATGGAGAGTTTGGGTCACAAAGTTGCTTTTCAAATTGAGTCTCCTTTCCAACTTGAGTCCCAAGTTACCAATGATTTTGCTGACCTTACCAATGAGATCGAAAAATCTGATCTAGGAGATGATTCTATGGCCATGTACTCGAAAAAGTTTGATAAGATTCTTAAGCTCAAAAGTTAGAAAAAGTCTCAAAATTTAACCAAGCCGTTTAAGTCTGAGTCAAGCAAGTTCCTCAAAAGCACACCTTTGATAAAAGTCAAGAACATTTTTCTGGTGATAAATCGAACAAGTCTGACACAAAAACTCTTGACTCCATTAGGTGTAGGGCATGTACTGGGTATGGTCACTATGCTGCCCAATGTGCTAATACTCTTATGAAAAAGGGAATGAGTCTGACTGTGACCTTGAGTGATAACGAATCAGACAGTGAAAAGAATGAACAGGAAGAAACCAAGGTTCTGACCACCTTGGTGAAAGATCGAAAGTCTCTCCAAATAAATCCTTTAGGTGTCGCCAGAGGTGTGGCTCGAGATGTGATCACACCTTCACTGAACACATCTGAGGTCACATCTGATGAACAGGATCTCTTATCTGTCTCTAACCTTTTTTGTTTCAATTATACCTCTGTTCCTGATGATGTTGAACAGGATGATGAATCTGATGATGAAAGTTTGGAGGACACATACGCAAACCTTTACAAGGATTGGCTGAAAAGGATTAAAGTGAACGAGATGCTGAAAAAGGAGAATGATCGACTCATGAAGGAGAATGATGATGAAAGAGAAGTGGTTACCAGGTTGGAGGCCTCTCTTACAAAGAAAGAACTTGAGTTCGAAAAGGTAAAGTCTAAACTTGAAGAGTCTCTTGAAAGCATGAAAAAGTTTAATTCTCGGGAAACCAAAAGCGGATGATATTCTTTAGTGGGTAGTGATGATAAAGCGGCCTTGGTTATAAAACTCCGTTTTTGTGAAAGCAAAAGAACAAGGAGAATCCTCCGATTCCTCCAACAATAACAGGATTTTTTCCTTAAGTCTACACCACGGAAACGACACTTTATCTGTCATTATTGTCATGCTCGGACACATAAAACCATTACGTTATAAATCGAAATTGGTTTAAGTCCGGACGCCTTGAGATGTCATCGCGAGATGTTACGACATCCTCGTAATCATTTTTCAAAATCTATCCGGGTCAAAAATATGATGTTAAATGTCATGTTATCTATACTTCCTTGAGATCTAACGTTGCGGGATCTTAGTACTTCGATAGTGGATGCTCACGACATATGACAGGTACCTTGGAGTATTTAACTGACTATGAAGTTTACAATGGTGGCAATGTTACCTACGGACATGGATCCAAAGGGAAGATAGTTGGGAAAGGGACGTTGAACGTTGAAGGACTACCCAAGCTACGAAATATGCTTCATGTAGTTGGTCTTAATGCTAATCTCATCAAAGCATAAGTCAACTATGTGATGATGATCTCTATGTAAAGTTCAACAAAAACTCATGTGAAGTGTTCGATGAGGCGATACTTGTATCATCGGCTTGAGGTCTTCTGACAACTGTTATCAATTTTGTAATGATCAACTTTGTCACACACGAATGACACTGATCTATGGCATCAAAAATTAGGCCATGTTAGCCATAAAAATCTAATGGAACTCGTAAAATTTGAAGTTGTTGTTGGTTTGCCTAAACTGTCTATAAAAAGTGTCAGTGTGTGTGAAAGTTGTCAAAGGGGTAAACAAAAGAGAGTGTCGCATCAAATGACATCACATTTCCATACCACTAGATGTCTGGAGTTAGTTCATATGGATCTCACGGGTACTATTGAGGTTGAAAGTGTGGGTGGAAGGAAGTACTCTTATGTGATTGTCGATGATTTTTCACGTTACACGTGGACTTATTTTCTACGTGAGAAATCTGAAACTTTTGATTTCTTTAGAAGTCGGCATAAAAAGGTTTGTAACTTGTATAATTTAATCATGTTTAATTAGATCGGACCATGGTAAAGAATTTGAGAATTCTTCTTTCTCGTCTTACGTGATAGAAAGGAATTTCTCATGAATTTTCCGCACCTAAAACTCCGCAACAAAATGGAGTGGCAGAAAGGAAAAATCGTACATTGCAAGAGATAGCCCGTGTCATACTTAGTTCTAAAAAACTTTCTAAAAGGTTTTGGGATGAAGCTCTGAATACTGCTTTCCATATAGCTAATCGTGTATATTTGAGGCCTGGATGTTCTATGACCCCATATGAAATACTTATGGGAAAGAAACCTAACCTCAAATATTTTCATGTTTTTGGGTGTGTGTGTTATGTCCTTAATGATCGTGATAATCTTGGAAAATTCGATTCCAAAAGTGACAAGTGTCTTTTTCTAGGCTACACTTCGAATAGTCATGCCTATCAAGTTTATAATCTTCGTACTAAGACGATCATGGAATCTGTAAATATTATCTTCGATGATCTCTCGGATATTGCGGGAAAGAGTGAAGAAGATCATGTGGATCTACTCGAATTTGTTGAGATCGCTCCGGCGAAGGATGTAGGCACGAGATGTTATGGAAGATGTGGTGAGCGCCCCATCCACAAACTATCTCAAATGCGAGAACTAAATGTGATGGCATCCGAGCCCACATCCGTGTCTGCTGCGGTGAGCCGACTCTAACTCGACTTTGAACCCGTAATAATCCAATCGTGGATCGTGGCGGTGACATACCTACAAGGATTGAAAAATCACCCTACGTCTCGGATCATTGGTAACAACACGATGGTATTAAGACAAGAGGGAAAGGTAGAGTGAACTATCGTGATATGGTAAGAATGGTTTGCTTGTCTCTTGATTCTACCAATGTGAGAACATGTTGTTTTGTGTCCAATTTTGAACCTAAGAATGTTGTTGAAGCTCTCAAAGATGAATTTTGGATACATGTTATGCAAGAGGAACTAGATCAATTTGTCAAAAATGATGTGTGGTTGTAGTCCCTAGGCCAGAGGATGTTAATGTCATTGGAACAAAATGGATTTTTAAAAATAAAACAGATGAATCTGGCAAAATTGTTCGCAACAAAGCTCGATTAGTCGCTCAGGGGTACACGCAAGTTGAGGGGGTGGATTTCGATGAAACCTTCGCTCTTGTAGCCCGTATTGAGTCCATACGTTTGTTGCTTGCAATTGCATGTTACTTGGGATTAACTCTTCACCAAATGGATGTCAAAAGTGCTTTCATAAATGGATTTCTAGATGAAGAAGCTTTTGTTGAACAACCTAAAGGCTTTGAGGACCCTTTTAAGCCTAACCACGTGTATAAGCTTAAAAAGGTTCTCTATGGTCTCAAACAAGCCCCTAGAGCTTGGTACGGTAGGCTAACTGAGTATCTTCTTCAAATTGGTTTTAAACGTGGTGAATTTGATAAAACCTTGTTCATTCAAAGAAAAAAACATGACATCATGATTGCTCAAATCTATGTCGATGACATTGTTTTTGGTTCCTTCTCTGATAAATTGTTAAAGGAATTTATTGCTTGCATGTCCTCCACTTTTGAAATGAGTATGGTAGGTGAGTTAAGTTACTTCTGGGCTTGCAAATAAAACAATTAAAGGAAGAAATATTTATCTCAGAAAGCAAGTATGCTAAGAATATTTTGAAAAAATTCGAGCTTGAAAATACCTCTCACTTGAAGACTCCCATGGGGTCGAGTCAAAAGTTGAGTAAAAAGATATGGTGAAAGTGTTGACCACACCTTGTATAGAAGCATGATAGGGAGTTTGTTGTACTTAGCGCGATCATCCCGATATTATTTTCGGTGTTTGTCTGTGTACTCGTTATCAATCGACCCCAAAGTTACTCATTTAAAAGCTTTAAAACGTATTATTCGATCGTAGGGGCACAAACCGATTTGGGAATTTGGTACACTAAAGACACTAACACTAATCTTGTGGGATTTAGTGATTCGATTGAAATTTGGAGATGTTGTTCATCGAAAAAGTACAACTGGTGGATGTTTTTATTTGGGAAATAATTTGGTCTCATGGTATAGCAAAAAGCAAAATTGTGTATCTCTTTCAACTCGCTTGAATCGAATATGTAGCGATTGGGAGTTGTTGCACGCAACTTTTATGGATGAACCAAATGATTGAGGACTATGGTTTTGCAAAGTGAAATGTGATTGTCTATTGTGATAATATGAGTGCGATTGATATTTTGAAATATCATGTCCAACACTCTCGTACTAAACACATAGATATTAGGCATCACTTTATTCGAGATTTAGTTGAGAAAAATATAATTCGAATTGAGTATATTGCTCATCGAAAATCACTTTGTCGACATCTTCACCAAGGCTTTGGATTTTGAGAGATTCTCGGTCTAAGGAAGTCTCTCGGTTTGTGTGTTCTACGAAATGTTACACGAGATGTCACAAAGATTGCACATCACATCCATTTGTGACATCCAAACCCCGCATCCTTTCTCTTCTCCTCTATTTCTTTTTTATTTTTTTTAGGCATCCCTGCATTGTAAACTTTCATGCATATCTGCAAAAAATGGATTGATGGTTCGAACTAGTCACATATATTGTCTTCCTTGGAAAACTGGTGTGAGTCGATCTCTCCAATTAAAAAAAATGATGATGATATTTTTCCCAGTAGCTGAGTTGTGAGTAAAGTCTTGATCATGCTTGGAGGTCTTCTAGGAAAAAGCTATCAACCCATTGTGTGAAGCTTTTCCTTGTGACCAATTTCTTCAAGCGTACTGCTGTCTAAAAAGGCATGATCATGTGAAAAAGAGCTACCTTTGGCATTTGAGTGAAAGCTCCTGTTGGTTAACTCCTCATGAGACTCGGAAAAATTGAAGAAAACTCGAAAATTCGATAAGTCGGGATTTCGGATTGCTATTCATTGAATCGAGTTAATACAGTGTGACTCAAAATGGGACGACATTTGAAACTACATCCGGCAAAAAGACTTTCACCTCGTGTGTATATTTTTTTTTATTTTTTTGCATTAGGCATATTAGGTTTTGCATGTCCTGGTGATTTTGGATTCTTTGCTGAGATTTGGTTTCCATATATAATTTGAGGGTGATATTTTTCTCTCCCCAAAATCTTGAAAATCTTGATGGATATATTTTGTGGGTTGAACCGATCTGGAGGATCAGGGTAAATCTTATTTTTGATTTTATCACAAGTTGACATAATTTGAACACTTTGTGAACCAGAGGTTGAGATTAATTGGGATCCTGATTCTTTCCTTATTTTTCGACTTTTACCATGAGGAATTCTTTCCCAATTAAAACTCTTCCTATTGTATCTTGATTTACATGCCTGATTCTGACCCTATTTGAATCACTATTTATTTGCAGGCAATCAAGTGCATATCATCTCACTCTCTGTCACGTCTTTCTAAGTTTTTGTGTGGTTGGATTTTTTTTCAGGTTACAAGGCTTTCTTCCTCACCATGGCAAGGTTTGTTTCCTCCATCAAGAATTTGTTTGGCATCCCCAGTAAATCGTCATCTTCCTCACACAATTCTGAAAGTCCAAAGTCTGAGAAATCCATGGAAGCGAGTATTGTTACGGATGCTGTCAGAGATGGAACCCCATCTGACACTGCATCTCCGTCTTCCCAGAATCCATCTTCTTCTCCGATTAAGGAGAGTCCTTTACCACTAGAGGCCGTTACAACACCCTCCTCCACTCCCACAGAGGTAATCGCAGAGACCATCACTCCTCCATCGTCGAAAATCTCTGCACCCGCCTCTGTTCAAGATGCCCCTGCATCTGTGCCTGAAGATGTCCCTGCATCTGGGACTATATCTCCCACTGCTCCAACCAAGGAACCAGGTTTGGAATCCTCTCTCCCTGCGCACTCATCTCCTCCAAGTTCCACTCCTACTGCCATCATCCCAGTTCCCTTTCAAGACGAGGACCTTGCCTCTATTCTTCCCAGTGAGAAAGATACTGAAATTGACGTTGACAATCCTCTGGATTTTGAGGTCATTCGTACAGTTCATGGCCCTTTGGGAAACCCTAATGTGCGTCGCTCGAAAAGGCTTCGTGGTTACTCCCCACCGGACTTTGAAGATTCCGACTCTACTCCTGAAATCTCTCCAAATAAGCAAAAGACCATTGTTGAGGGTACTTCAACGACAGGGGAAGATGAATTGCGTATTCCTTTTGTCCCTTTTAGTGATTCTGAGGACAATGTGAACCAGTTTGTTGTTCAACCGGAAGCAGAACGAGTGCAACCCGAGTCCAAAGATAGTGATGATGATGTGCCTTTGGCACAAATGGTTGAGAAGGTCAGAAAGGGCAAAGGTGTGGCCAAGGATGTGACCACATCTAAGCCCACACCCGTTGCAGCTGAGTCAAGTTCTGAGTTCGATGACTCAAGTGATGAGGATTTTGATGCCTCAAAAGAACCAGATCCTGAGATTGATCTTGAAGCCATGGTAGATGAAGTAGGTGATGAAGCGATTCTTTGAAAAACAGAAAGAGGTCTGCCATTGCGGATGTCGAGGAAGATGTGATGTCATCCGACGACGACACATCGATTCTCGAGTTTGATTTTGAGAAGGCTCGCTCTGAGCAATTTTACACAGCCTCTGCAGCATCCAGGTTTCATGCTTTACTTTCTCATTCTTTTATTGATGAGGAAAATCGAGATTATGAGCACTTTGAGAAGTATAACTTGAATCGATTTTTTTGAAGAACGAAATTTGTTAACCACGATCGACACTGCTCTACCTTATATTGACTCTGTGGTCTGTGAATTTTATTCTAATATGTCTACTCGTATTGTTGTTCGTCGATCTCCTAAGTTTGGGAAAGTGTTTGTTCGCAATAAGATATACGAGTTCAGTCCCTCGATCATTAATCGGTTCTTTGACATGCCTGATTTTGAGAAAAGAGAGGTGCCCTCCGATTACAATGAAATGGCTCGTTTTCTCTCTGGTGGGTGTATGCAAGATTGGCCTGCCCATCCCAAAAAGCTTGTCTCCTCCCGTCTTACGTCCTTCTATGGGTTTTTGCACAAGATATGTTGTGCCAACTGGTCTCCTTCGAAAAATAACTCCATAGTCACAAGGACGCATGCTCGAGTTCTATATCAGATTGGGAAAGGCCTACCGTTCAACTTTGGGAAACTGGCATTCGAGGAGGTCACGTTCTTTGCTACCAGTGAATCGAAAATTTGGTCCCTACCATTCCCCAGTCTCATCTATAAAATCCTGGTATCACAAGGATTTGAGCCAAAGCAGGCTGATCACTTCACCAATCAGCCTGGGGTATTTCATCTGTCCAGACCACTGCTCAGCCCTCAAAATCGCATTGTTGATCTACCTCTTGTCTATCTAGGAGATGCTCCGTCTGCTCCTACGACTCCGACCTCTCTTGCTTCTCCAGATGCTACCACCCCTGTCCCGAGTGCATCGAGATGTGGCCCGGATGTGGTTCCGGATGTGGGCCACATTCCCGCTCTCATTTTCTCTAACATTCCCTGCACTGTTTCTCTACTGCTTTCTTACAGGTTTAACTAGCTTTTGCTGGGCATCATATTGCTCACTTCAACGCTCTCCCGGTCTCAATTGCAACATATCTTTGGCTCTGTTTCTAGCCAAAAAGGGGAGAGAATACTGGTGGACCAAGCACTACTCGAGGGGAGTTATGCCAACCGAGACACCATGTTGATGCTCAATTCGAAGATAATGCACTCAAGATCTTCTTTTTTGTTACACCATTGGTGACGAGAAGAAAGCAATGAAGGCCTTGATTTGATTTTGAAGGACAAATGGACACGAATGTATCTTGATGAACTTTATAATATTTGATCTGGGATGTACTAAGACTACTCTTCTTCTAGGTTTACTTATTTTGTTTGATGATAACTTGATAAACTCTCGTTTGTTAATTTTTGTTGCAGTGATAAATGTGACATGAAATGTGATCGCATCTGTTTCAGTATTTTTACTCAGATGATATTCGGGGGAGTTGTTACACTTAGGGGAGTTGTTACACTTAGGGAGTTTGCTTGATTTGTGCTTGATATGTGTTTTGTCCGGTGAGGCAAAAAGGGAGAGATTGTTAGAGCGATTTTATTTGTGATCGCTAAAAATAATTTCCTAAAATATAAAGATTGGTTTTTGATTTGTTTTGTCTTCCTAGACTTATGATATAATTAGGACTTTTTAGATAAGGGAAGAAATCATATTGATATGGTATTGATATATTAGGATTCTTGGATAGTTATCTTGTTTTCTAACATAAGTGATTTACTTGTCATATATTTGTATATATCTTCTTTCCTTGTGTATTAGGGGTGTTCGTTGGTCAAACCGAACCGAACCGAAAATTTCGGTTAACCGAAAAGTCGGTTATTAAATACTAAAACGAAAACCGAACCGTAATAATTGGTTGGTTCGGTTAAAAACCAATTTTTCGGTTTTTTATTGTTTTTCGGTCAAACCGAAATTTAATAAAAAATAATTTTTTCCGGTTCAATTATTCGGTTTACGAGTATGAAAGTTTCACGATCCTACCCTCAAATGAATTAATACTCAATTTTTTGGAAAACTAATCTTTGTCAATCATTTACAATTGCAAAACGTAGTGGCATAGCCTTTCAACACAAATTATTCAATCATTTATATGTAGGAAAAAAATTCCCCTCCCAATTTCAACTAAGTACACTTCATCACTTTCTATGAAAACAAGATGTTAAACTGCAATTTTAAATTAACATTATTCAATAGAACATAAATTCTTGAAATAATAAATTAAACTGCACATTTTAAATTAATATTACTAAATAGAACATAAAATTAATATTTTAAATTTAGTTGATATATAATTATATATAACTGAAATTAAAAAAATTAGTTCGGTTTTTCGGTTCGGTTCGGTTAACCGAACCATAAAATCGAACCGAACCGAAACCGAATTTCTTGAAAATGAAAAACCAAAAACCGAACCGAAATTTTCGGTTCGGTTTTGTCGAACCAAATTTCGGTTTCGGTTTGGTTCGGCCGGCTAACCGAATTGTGAACACCCCTAGATCGCACATTTGAGAAGACAAAGTGTAATTTAGGGATATGCCATCATCCATTTACCTTTGCCTATCATTTTCTTTTAATTAAAAAGGCAATAAAATGACGCCTCCAAGAACTTTCTAGTCTAGGATGCAACGGGAGCCAGCTATTCATGCTACTATATACTGAAAATCATAGCTAGGCCAAAGGAGAAAAAGACTTAATAAAAAATTCCAACATAAAATGATTAGATAATGCAGCAATACTATAATAATAATTTTTAAAACAAAATAGATTGTCATTTTTTACGTGCCCACGTGTGCATTCGTCGTTATTTACGTTTTACTGATTGATGAGTGGAAAAGAATTGACTGGGATTCGATGTATATTACCACTAAATGTAACCGGAAATAAATATAGTTGGAAATAGCCGCCTCAGCTTTGTCCATAATATTAAGGATACAGGCCCCGATTCAACGAATTTGGTTAAATAGAACAACTCCAATAAAATTCATTTTTAATGTTTACATAATTATCTTTACACAGAAATGATGTGATATTACTTTTCTTAATTTATTGTAAAAAATAATATTTAATCAAACAAACAATTTTTTACCAAGTAAATCAAACAAAACATTAGAGCTGTCAAAAGACCGGATCGGGCCGGGCCAGCCCAAGCCCATCAGGCTTTTCGAAAAATCGGGGCAGTCCGGGCCGGGCCAAACAGTACCCGGGGCCACGAAAATAGGGAATCCAGCCCATTCTAAAAACGAAAATTACAATGAAAAAGTCGGGCTTCCCGGGCTAGCCCGTCGACGCGGGCCGATCGGGCCGGGCTTTTGAAGCCCGACTTTTTTTGGGCCTAGAAAAATAGAGCTCAGTCCATTAGAAAACCGGGTTGGTTCGGGCCGGCCCATCGGGCCGGACGAGGATTGAATGCTCTACAAAACATACTCTCTCTCTATATATATTTTATGTAAATTCAAACCATTACAAAGAGGATGGAGGGGATATACCCTTAACCTCACTCTCTATAATAGAGGTGAAGTATCACCTCTTAGTGAGAGATGATTATATATATGTACTAGTTTTTGTCGTGCAATGCATTTGGGATATGTCTGTTATAGCTCTATTTTGTATTCTTAAAGTACATTTTTTAATAGTTTAATGAATCGTATCTCTTGCATCATCCCCGCGGGAACCATCCCTGTTGGTAACCGAATAGAATGGGTCGGACAATCCTTAGTTAATTCTGGGATGTGAGCTGGGATGAGGAATCTTTGATTCTTTAAAATCAGTAATGGAGCAGGGACGTTATTTATATGCTCATCCTCCTTCCTATTCCGATTAGATAAAACGGGAATTCTCTGTTCTCATCCCTATTTCCCAAATATGTATATTATATATTAATAATATTAAATATATTTATAATTTTATTAATTCTAAAAATTAAACCTAAGAATATTTTCATTTTTACTTGTTCTTATTCTTTATTTCACAAATTATGGATTTGTGTTATTTATGTTTTAAAAGAATTGTGATTGTAAAAATTTAAAATTTCAAAAAATAATTAAAAAATAACGATAACTACTTTGATTATAAATCATACGATCAAACAATAAAAATAAATTATTGTAGACTGTAAGAAAATCACTTTAAATACGAAATATTTTGTTGTGCGAACATAAATTGTATATATTTATGAAACATGTTTATTTATGAGAAAGTAAAAGTTTGAAAAACATTTTAACTGTCCAATGTTGAATCTTATTTACTATCCTAATTCTGAATATGTAATAAATTATATTTTCAATAAAATTAACAATAAAATCATTTCAAATTATAATATATTTTGGGGTTTAGAAAACTCGGTCAATTATCAAAATTTTTAAAGGAATTAAACAAAACCATGCTTTATATTTAGCAACGCAATTATAAGGAAATGAAATATTTCAAAAAAATAAAAATTATTTTATCTTTATATATACACATATATTAAAAAATTATCAAACATACAAGCATATCTAATTCCGGATGTACAACTTTAAAATTGGAGTATCGAAATATGTTGATAAATATAAAAATTAATTTGGACAACATGAAGAGTATGTTATTATGTAAGAAATAATTTTCTATATATAAACACAAGTATGAGTATAATTTCATATTAAATAAATCTTAATTTTCTTCTTACATAAATATATATAGTGTTATGCATAGATACATGTGATATATAAAATTTGGATACATATTTTGAGATATTTTCTTCAGTTAAATATTTTAATTGAATTTAATCAATTTAAATACAATTCCAAATAATTATTAAGAAATGGGCTAAACCCAAATAACGACTATATATAGAGATCACAAATAGCAAAAAGATACATGAATGTACAAATTGATGTCCAATAGCTCAAATGCATAAGATTTAAAGCCCATTAGAAATTACAAAATGATGAGTATATATTTTTTATATCTTTGTCTTTATTATGTTTTTGTTATTATATTTTATATATGTAATATGGATGTCAAACTGAAGGTAATAAAAAATTAATTAATTTGATATATTATATGTAAAAAATGGAGCAAAAATAAAAAAATTATTTTTTTTTTAAAAAATAAAAACATGAATATAATCATTAATGATGTCACAAACATATTTGGAAAACTAATTTTAAATAATTCATTTTTTTATATTATTTTAAAAAAGTGATTATTTAAAGAAAGTTCACTACCAAAAATAATGAAATACCTAATATTTATCACTTTTTTACTTTTACACATATCTTTTTTACTTTTTATAGTAACTACAAAAAGGCAGGAAAAATTTTCCAAACTATTTCCGGAAGCGGTTGTTATTATATATATATATAGATATGAATAGAGTTATATGAGGCCATTGTATAGGATGAGTCCATAGAAACTAACCACAAATTTGATTTTTTGAAAGGTCTATATTTAACAGGCAGAATTATGATTTACTGCCTAATTAACTTATAGTAAGGGTTAATTAGTCCAAATGAAATTGACCATTATCGGAAATAAAGGGGAAATATAGTCGGCAGTTACATGGAACGAATCTCAATACACACAACCTAATGCAATAAATTTATGCTACATATACAATACAATCGCATTAAATAAGCAACACAAATTTATATTACATAAGCAACACAGAAACATGAAATAGCAACAAACTTATACTACATATGCAACACACTCACTTCAAATAAGCAACACACTCATTTTAATGTGAATACATACAACATAATGCAACAAATTTATACTACATATACAACACAACCACATTAAATAAGCAACACATGCATATTAAATAAGCAAAAAACTTATACTACATATGCAACACACTCACTTTAAATAAGCAACACACTCACATTAATATGAATACACACAATATAATGCAATAAATTTATACTACATATGCAACACAACCAAATTAAAAAAACAACAAACTTATACTACATATGAAACACACTGACTTTAAATAAGCAACACACTCATTTTAATGTGAATATATACAACATAATGCAACAAATTCATACTACACGTGCAACACAATCACAATAAATAAGCAACACAATTTACATTATATAACCAACACAGACACATTAAATAAGCAACAAATGTATACTACATATGCAACACACTAACTTTAAATAAGCAAACCGGCTGCAAAAAATTGCAGAATTGAAATCTTCATAAAAAGACGGTATTATGTTACATAGAAAGAAAGAAAAAAAGGCAGTTATAGTATCTAAGGTAAGTCCAAAAAAACATGCAACTACAAATTTGACAATGAAAACACATTGATTGACTTATCCAATTGTACACAAAGTTACTTAAGTACTCTTATTAGCCATTTAGAAAAATTAAAAAAAATGTAAAAGCCGTTTAAATATGGACCCTTATAAAAAAGAACCCAAAGCTTGGAATTTATCATCATGTACTCACCCCAAATGGGTGAACTCACAAGATCCACATTTTATATATATACAGGTATTGGTTCAAATGAGACCAATATACTGGGGTGAGACCGTAGGGATTGATGCAAAAGTGCGTCAATTCTATTTTTGAAGGGTGTAGATTAATCCATTTTTAAGGTATTTTTAATGTTAAAAAAGCGCCAAAAGGCTAGGATGGTAATAACACACCCACACGATTTTGATTAATTATGGATAGATATTAGCACCATTAATTTTCGCGGTGAGAGATTGTTAGGAATTTTATTGTTTAGATTTTGATGAATGCCATGTAAAACTTAGAATAGAAAGTTGGCACCCCAATTCTTGTGTAAAATGTATTGTAACAATTAGAGCCGCCAAGCCGAGTTAAGTCGCCTACGCCCTAACATGCAAGAAGACACCAAGACCTGGAAGGAAGACCTTCTTCAGCGTAAAAAAATTTGAATATGGCAAAGAAGAGTAGACGGGAACTCTCTCAAGAAGAAGCGGTGAGTGGAGCATTAGTCAAGTCAACTCAAGAAAAGCCAAGTCTCAAGTTGAAGTGATGAAGAGTCATCCAATGATTGGAAGTCGACTAAGTCACCTGGGGAAAGCAAGGAAATGCGGTCAAGTCGAGATAATAAAAGAACCGTTGCACGACGAGAAATCAAGAGATTTACTTAAACAAGTAATATCTCCATACCACCTTTCTCGGAGTGCTCAGTCCCAGAAGCGTGCAAAAGGAATGAACCAATGGGAAGCACCACACCGTGTCGAACTCGAAAAGGTGAAAGAACAATTCATACGAGGAAATGGCAATTCCAAGAAGCGCAAGCCAACGATCGCAAAGTGACTTTAAAAAATAAGCCTATCTCTTCAACGGGCAAATTTTTGAAAGTTCACTATAAAAGGCTGAGGAGTGTGTTTGAGAAAAGATAGAGATGACACATACGTGAGATAAACAAGCATATTAGAAAAACTGAAACATTCTCAATCCTCAAGCCTACATTACGAAGTACTTCAATCCAACACTCACCTGTGAAGGAAAGAGAACTTCAATCAGTTGAAGAGGAAACTTTTGAAAACAAGGGGTCTACATTCCAGGAAGGATTGTAGAAAGGTTCAAGGTTGAACCAAGTCTTAAGCTTTTGGAGGGCTTCGTGATCAAATCCAAAGAGCTTGAGCAAGTGATTTGTAGTAACAAAGCAACTGCCTCTGTGAAGAAAAGCCGAGTCGTCGAGAAGCCGGTGAGTGATTAAGGCGTCTCAGGATCGAGTCCCTAAGGATCAAGTCATTTGTTGTGATCAAGACTTGTATCCGGACTGTTACCACTTTGTAAACCGATCATTACTTAGTGGATTCCTCCGGGAGTTGGAGAAGAGAGGAGTAGAAGAATTACCCCATCTTCGAACCTCTATAAAAACTTCTTTGTGTCATTTACATTTCAAAGCATTTAAATTCATGCACTTTTAATCGCTTATATCTCATTGATAAATTTGCTATCCATTTGATAATATATAAGTACTAAACCCAAAGACTAAAATCTTGCTTAATCAAACTTAAGGGTGTTAAGTCTTCCGAAAACAAAACCACGGTTGAGTCAAATTATAGCCAACAGTGAGTTACTCCATCAATGTACCAAATTTGAGTGCGTTGAAAGATTAACTCTCTTGAGTGACTAATTCGATTGTCCATCAAGGACACAAATTGTGTAGAATCAACTCAGAGATTTAAAAGGACTAAATCGAAAATTTGGTAAGGTTTATTCAACCCCCTTCTAAACCTTACACTTACACCCCTTGGGACCTACAAGTGGTATCGGAGCGGTTGGTTCATTGAACCCTCCGCATCAGTTTCTTGAACTAGATCTCCAAATTTTTCAAAGTCCGCTTTAGTACTTAAACCTTCAAAACTCTTTTTATTAAAAGTCATTATCATGGAAGCAAATTTGACACGCATCCCTATGTTCACTATTGAAGAATTTGATGATTGGAAAATTCGTATGCAGGCTCATCTATCAACATTACATGATGAGATGTGGATAGTGATAGAAGATGGGCCTCTACAAATATTAAAGGTGAACACAATTTGTCACGAAGAGTTGCGGTGAAGGAGAAGAAGATCTTGCTCTAGACCGGTCATGGTTGAAAAACCAAGAAGCGAGTGGACAAATGATGACAGAAAAAGATACAACCTGGACAATGTAGCCAAGGACATCCTCTACAAAACCTTGGACAAAGCCATGTTCAACAAAGTCAAATCATGCAAAAACATGCTAAAGAAATCTGGGATAAGTGACATTGATTTGTGAAGGCTCGGAGCAAATCAAAGAAAACAAATTATCGGTGGTTGTACAGAAATTTGAGAACTTCAAAATGATCTCGGGAGAGAACCTGGATCAACTAGGACGCTCGGTTTTGAAATCACAAATGAGTCATTCGCACTTGGAAAGGAATATACACGAGAAGAAATGTGTATGAAAATCCTAAAAAGTCTTCCCGGCCGAATGGGAGATGAAGGTCATGGCACTGAGACATTCCATGGACCTATCAAAGACATCCAACCATGAGTTATTCTCGGACCTCAAAGCCTACGAGTTTGAGTGAGAAGAAAAGACCAGGAAGAGACAATTTGTACCCAAAGCAATTTGCTCTAATTGTTAAAGATGGGAAGAGAGCCGAGGTCAAAAAAGTCGTTGACCCGGAAGAAATAATACGATGGTTAAAAGATTCAACAAGTTCTTCAATAAGAACTATAAGAGAGGAAAGGAGAATCTTCCGAGAAGACACTCGGCTCCCTCCAAATCAAAGGAAGACAAGGCCAACCAAGAGAACAGATCATCAAAAAGTTGAATATCAAAGGGTGACAACTCAAGAATGGAAAGAGTGATCAAAAGGCTGAATATCTATGTTGGAAGCGTAGACAACCAGGTCACTACACCATTGATTGCTCATATCCTGTAGTCAACAAGTACGAGGATGAAGAAGAAAGAAAGATCTTGAGAGAAAAGAAGACAAGAAAGGAAAAAGGCAATGATGGCTGCAGAGATGCTTTGAAACAACCAAGTCAAGGGGAGACAAGTGATTTGAGAGCAATGAAGTGACTACTCAAGTGACTACGAAGAAGAAGCCCGATCCGCTTGATGGCCAAAGAACAAGATCAAGAAGATGAGGTACAATCTAACTCAACAAACTCGGACACTAGTGATAGTGATCGTGACACACTCACTTCATCACCCTCGATCTTTATGATTCATTAAGCAAAATGATGAAAGATTTTGAACACATTAAATCCTCACACACACTATTGAATGAGGAAAACAGCCTACTCAAAAGTCAAAACTCAAAGCGACTAAGGAGCCGAGTACTCTAAGTCAAATAAGCGTTGAGAATGAAAGGTTAAAGGTGAAAATGCTAAATTAATAGCGAGAAATTCTTTGCTATAGAAAAGAGGAGAATGACCTCAAGAATGTTATTGCTTCATTCACTAAGGCATCTAAATCATTGGATGATCTTATTATGAGTCAAAGAGAATGTGGAGACAAGACAGCTTAGGATTTAACTCCTCTCGTGCTATGTCAAACCTCAAGAGTAATTCCGGAAAAAGGATCTTCAAGTCATGAAGAGTCAGAAAAATCCAAAACTCTAAATGTTGCACACACATTCACTCCAAAGCACAATACTAAGCAAAGCGGCCTTGGTTACAAAGGAAAAGGAAAACGGCCGAGTTGAGTGTCTTTGAAAGGACAGTGAGAAGAGATTCAGTGAGTCCTCAAAGCAAACTCCAAGCAGAAAATACTCTGTAAAGAAGAAGCGAGCTACCAAAACCCCAGAAAATCCATAAAAGAAAAACATATGATGGGAATGGTAGAAAATATCCAAGCCAAGCTGATTGGAATAATGAGAACTATCAAAGCCACGGACTTATGGAATATAAGCCCAAATGGCATAGGCCAGAACTCAAAGAAAGGTCATTCCAAAAGCATAAGAGCTTTCATCAAAGACACATATGCACCTAGGCACTACACTCAAAGACACCACAATTACCCAAGGAAGGCAATTGCTAAAACACATATGCAGGCATACAGACAAAAGAGACAATTTGTATGAACTAGAATCCCCAAGCAATTTGCCAGGATTAATTATGATTATGGCAGCGATAGATGGCAACCTCTTAGAGTCAAATCATTTGGCTATAGGTTGGTTGGATCATCTTACAATTCTAACCCCTCGGGACCCGGACAAGTATGGGTACCTAAAACTTAATTTCCTTGATTGCGGGTTCAAGGAAGCAGGTTGAGTGCCAAGGAACCTGGTACATGGATAGTGGCATTCCGGACATATGACAGGAAATAAGAGAAATCTGTCAAAATTCAAGGAAGTCAAAAGAGCAAAAGTCATATTTGGAGGAAATGAAGCTCCTGGTGAAATAAGAGGCATTGGATCCATCAAGAGGAATGGATTAGAAATCACGGATGTTGCATATGTTGAAGGACTCAACTTCAACTTCGAGTATCGATCGGCTCGTGACAAAGGGCTACAATGTCGGATTCAACATGGGTTTATGCCAAATCAAAGATATTGAATCAAATGAAGTTGTCTTTTTGCAAGGATGTAGGCGAGAAAAATATGTATGTAGTGGATTGGTCAATCGCAACATCCAAGACTTGTCTCTTAGCAAAAGCACAAATGGTGAATCAAGTTGGCCGTGGCACAAAAAGCCGAGTCACCCTGAATTTCAAAACAATTAACAAGCAAGAAGGCATCTTGTAGAAGGACTTCGGACTCGATATACAAGAAGGAGAGTATATGTGATGCATGTCGAAGGAAAACAAATCAAGTCGTCATTCAAATAAAAGACATGCCCATCCTCAACAAGAATATTGCATCTACTTCACATGGATCTATTTGGCCCAGTGGAACCGGCCAAAGCATAAGTGGAAAGAAATACACCTTGGTAGTAGTAGATGACTACTCAAGATATACATGGACAATATTCATGTGTAAGAAGAGAGAAACTCTACAAAAACTACCGGTGATGAAGAGAATTCAAAATGAGAAGAGTCAAACCATTATCAAAATAAGATCGGATAGAGGAACCGAGTTTGTCAATGGAATAATAACTCGATTGTATTGAGAATGGTATTGGTCATGAACTATCGACAAAGGACTCCACAATGAGAATGGAGTTGCGAAAGAAAAGCAGAACCCTCAAAGAAGCAAAGAATGACCATGTTAGTGAAGCGGGGTTACAAAAAGATTTTGGCTGAAGCAATCAACACGACTTGCTACACCCAAAACAGATGTATGATAAATAGAGCGGTGACAAAGACTCCTATGAGATCTCGGATTTGGAAGAAAACCAAATGTTGCATATTTGAGAATATTTGGATGTAAATGCTTCATCCACAACAATGGCAAAGACAACCTAAAGGCTTTTGATGCTAAAGGCGATGAGGGTATCTTCTTAGGATACTGAAAGCAAAAGCAAAGCCTCTGAGTACTCAACAAAAGAACTATGGTTGCGAAGAATCCATTCATGTAGTATTCGATGAGCCAAATGTAAAGGAGAAGACATTGAAGAATCAGGTGATAAGTGAATCATCCAACCATACTGAGAAGAGTCCTATCTTTGAAGTGAAGCTAGAATTATCAATTCAAAAAAAGATGAGATAGTGAATCTCAAAACAATTTGGAAAATTTGCGGCTAAGTGATTACGAGAGAAGTGACCCGCAGCAACACAAATGCAAGTCGATCTGAATCGGCTAACTTACTCCAACTTTGATGTACGATGGTGAGAGACCATCCACGAGAACTTGTCATTGGAGATATAAGAGAAGGTGTCAAAACAAGATCGAACTCAACAAGAAGCTATGTTCACATGCTTCATCTCGCAAATAGAGCCAAAAGATGTGTCACAAGCATTGGATGACACATTGGATTCAAGCTATGCAAGAAGAGTGAATCGGTTTGAGAGAAATAAAGTATGGGAATTAGTGCAAAGACCCATACATCAAAATGTTATTGGAACCAAATGGGTATTCGTAAATAAGATGAACGAGGAAGGCTCGTGGTAAGAAACAAAGCAAGACTAGTAGCCAAAGGATATTGCCAAGAAGAAGGAATAGATTTTGATGAAACATTTGCCCTCGTAGCAAGATTGGAAGCTATAAGGATGTTTCTTGCCTATGCAGCTCATAAGAATTTCATTGTATATCGGATGGATGTAAAAAGTGCATTCCTAAATGGTTTATTGGAAGAAGAAGTATATGTTGAACAACCTCCAGGATTTGAGCGAGAAGACTCTTGGAGATAAGGTATACAAACTCAAGAAAGCCCTGTATGGATTGAAACAGGCACCCAGGCATGGTATGACACCTGTCACAATTCCTAAGCGAAAATGGATTCACAAAAGGAAAAGTAGATAGAACACTTTTGAGAATTCAAGACAAGAAGAGTATCTTGCTTGTTCAAATATATGTGGATGACATCATTTTTGGATCCACTAACATAGAGTGTGTGAAAAATTTTCAAACCTCATGCAAAGTAAGTTTGAAATGAGCATGATGGGAGAGCCGACATTCTTCCTTGGACTTCAAGTGAAACAGTGAAGGATGGAACCTTCATAAGTCAAACAAAATATACCAGAGATTTAATGAAGAAGTTTGGTATGGAAGAGAAGTCTTCGTAAAAATACCAATGAACACATCAGTCAAGATGGACATGGATGCGGATGGCAAACTCAGTAGATCAAACAAGATCTGAGCACTTATTGGATCTTTGCTCTCTATCTCACAAAGAAGCGGACATCATCACTTTCTTTGTAGGTGTATGTGCAAGATTTCAATCTGCTCCAAAAGAGAGCCATATGACTAAGCTAAGAGAATATTGAGATACGAAAGGAAGCCAAGAAGTAGGCCTATGGTATCCAAAGGAAGGTGGATTCAAGCTAATTGGCTATTGATTCGACTATCTTTGGATGCGAGTGGACGGGGAAGAGCACTTGAGGCACATGTCAAATGCTAGGAAACAGACTAATTTCTGGTTTAGCAAGAAGCAAAACTCAATAGCCACCTCTATAGCCGAGGCGAGAATACATAGGCTGTGGGCGGTGTTGTGCCCAAGTCCTATGGATGAGACAAAGAATTTGAGAGACTATGAAGTTGAGGAAAAAGAAATTCCAATCATGTGTGATAACACAAGTGCAATAGCTATCACTCAAAATCCCGTGTTGCACTCAAGAACAAAACATATTGATGTCGGATATCACTTCATAAGAGACCATGTTGAAAGAAGGACATCATCCTCGGAATATATCTCAATCGATAAACAACTAGCTGATATCTTCACAAAACCATTATGTGAGTCAAGATTTGAAGAACTCAAACATGAGTTGGGATTAATTGAACTAAGTGACACACGGAAGAATCAAAGAAAAGAAATGGAGCAGAAAAGGAGGTGAAAAAGAGCGAAAAAGTAAATCGGCTTTCAAGAATCACCAGATCGGAAAGAAGCTGACTACCGAGTCGGTGATAGTTGAGTCACTAAGAGAAGCTGTGAGAAGTAGAGTTAAATCATCTAAGGGATAAGCTGAATAATTTATGAGCAAAGTGACAAAAACGCCTGTCGTTCGACTAAGCGGGAATGTTTTAAGGAACACGTCGGCATAATGATGATGTGTACTGGACATAAAGCGCACACCAAGCTTATGATTGGATATAAATGCCGCATTAAATACGAGACATGAAATGCTCAATAAGCGTGCGAAATCAAGCCCGTTGATTTCGATCACAATTCAAAAACCACCCGCACGTCCTTTCATAAACCATATTTAAACCATTTTCGTCCGTTTTTCTCTCACACTTCTAAAAGCTGTTCATCTCTTTCTCTCAAAAGCGAGAGGCAAAAATACTCTCGAAACCCTATCAACCTTCAAATCAATTTCGAGTTTTTTTTTTCTTGATATAATCCGAGAAATGGCACCAACTTATGACTTTACCAAGTTAGGAAAGCAAATCCACACGGTTCGACGGTGGATTTTGACGGAATGGTGAAGCGGGGTCCGACACCCTGGTGAAGAAAATCGAGAAGTTGGAAACGTCCAGGGGCTAAAACCGTTTCTAACATTAGAATATCCGATGACCTATGTGGAGGAGGTCGCACAATTCTACGTGAATGCTTTGAGATTCACGATGAAGGAATCAAGTCATCTGTTCATGGAAAGCGGTGACTATCTCGCAAGGATTTGGTGAATATTGCTCACTACCAAGGAAGGAGCATCCGAGATTAAAAAAAGCTGATGTAAACTTGTTTGACCTTTTGGAAAGAAATAGCTAAGTCCGACTTTTTTGATAAAATAATATACACAGCGAAAACAAGAGATGGCTTGAAGGAGGATTATCACAAGTTGTTGGACATAGTTGCCAAATGTATCGACATCAAATTTGGCATCTTTGACCAAGCTTGTCAAAGGCGATTGTAATGGCCGCAATCATCGAAGAAAAGAAGATCAATCAAGGCTGAGTTTGTCTCACGTGGGACTCGCTTAACGTGGGAACAAGTCCTTCAAAGAAGATGGCTCATTTGGAGGATCCTAGGATATGGCCTAGTGATTGGCCGGTTATTGGAGGTGAAAGGAGTCCCTCTTAGACATGAGAAGGCATTCCATGTTAACAAGAGGATGTTGAGCAAACCTCTGCAGCGCTGAGAAGAGAGCTTACGCCAAGAGAGCGACACCAGTGAGGGGGAATCGGTGACCCCAGAAGATACTGTTTTGTTTCCTCTCCACCCAAGAAGAGAGCGCGGTGCCACTACTAAGAAAGCTGCTGCCCCTGCAGAAAAGAAAACAAACATGCTCCGCCCCTGCAGAGTCACCGCCCCAGCAGCCGTGTCTCCTGCCCTGCTTGGCGATGGTCGAGAAGGACTCACAAATACCTTCTCCGATCGTCAAGAAGAGGAGGCGAGAAGCCACGACGGACCGCTCCTCGAAAAAAGACACCAAAGACGGCCCCGCCGCACAAGACTCGAAGACACGTCTCCAACCGAGAAATCCCCCGTACAAACTAGGAGACGAAGAAGAATCGTCAAGAAGTCCGAATGGAGAAACCCGGTGAGTCGATTACTCGGCTAGCACAAATCGGAGACTACGGGAGAAGTAGAGTCTCCGGATGTAGTTGATGAAATAGCCAAGTCTGTTTGAAGGCGTCACAGAGGCAACGAAGACACACTTTGTAGCTCACACACGGTGAAGCATAAGAAGAACTGCGAGAGCAAGATAGTGATGTAAGGATCCTATCTCCACCTTACCCGGACATCCAAAATCGTCTGCGTGAGTGGAGGAAATGGAAGTTGAGCAAGTCAAGGGAACAGTTCCAACGGCCCGAGTTCATAGAAGAAGAAGAGGAGGCGATGAATTTCCTTGGATTAACTCGTGCTCCCAAAGACTTGATGAAGACAAGCGCTTAGACATTCTCGGGCGGATCTACAAGGAAAGGAAAGAGAAAAGCAAGGTGAGGAAGGCGAGGCACGAGAGAAGGCAAACACATCGCGCCTATCTCGGCACCACGAATCACACACATCCTCTCCTTGATGTCATCTCGGACGGTGATGAGGATCCGCAGAATCTGCTTTTGCCGCGAGAAAGAGTTGCAAATCAGCAAGCATTGCCGAATCAAGAGTCCTTCACGAGCAAAGATCGATGGAGGGACCAGGAGAGTCCTCGAACACGGTGAAATCGATCCAATGGGAGTGGTTCAACAAATAGCCACTTGTTTTCTTCTTTACCACTTTCCTCACTCGGAAGAAGGCAACAAGGAGATGGCGATGGCCCGGGCTGCCAGCTGGGACCCTGATCGAGCCAACCCCTATTGAAGGTGTGCTACCACCCCCTAACGGCTGAACAATCAATCGAAATAGCCGGGAGTTTGGAGACGAGTGACCTCATTCCAAGTCACTCGGTGGTGCGCCGGAGGGGAAACTCCTCCTCCACCGCTGCGGCAAGGTCGGAGGATCGCAGATGACTCCACAACGAATCAAGGAGGCGAAGAAGAGAAATTACAATCACAAGAAGAACAGCAAGTTGCCATCATCGAAGCTCAGACGATTGAGATGTCTCTCACCGAGGTGCCAAGCGCTCGAAAGGCTAATGACGATCTTGATGCAAATCGAGGCACGAGGAAGGAATGTACCGGGAGTTAACACTGCGGGGCGATGAAAGTGCAATCCATGGGGTTGAGACTCCAATGGATGCCATTTGTAGAAGACCCTATGGCGGTGACACTTTGTCGAAAGGGAGGACAAGGCCTCGCAGCCAGAAGAGAGACCGCCGGAGGTAATGAAAGGCCCACGGGAGGTTGAGACTTCCGGGGTAAAGAAGTCAAGTAGAGAACATCCCTCCTGCTATCATCGACCCATCCGAGAAGGAGATCGGTGCACTTCATGATTCCCAGGACAACCACGATGTCACTTTTCTCGGGATCGAAAGCGAAGAAGAAAGCGAGTCATCCCCATGACAAATCCAAAAGACTCAAATTGTGGATGTTCCAAGCACGAGCAAAGTCGATCCCAAGATTACTCGTCAAACTTTTAACTTTGATGATGAGCCACCATGGAAATCTCATCATCGTCCGATGACGCTTCGATAAAGGCCGAGGACGATCATCGAAATGGAAAAACCAGTGAGACCAACGGTTGTTAAGCAGTGAGGCTCGGAAGCGGGTCTACTTCACAAAGAACCCGGTGAACAAGAGACCACTGCACATGCTCCTCAAGGCTGCAGCAGGATCGATTCCCAAAAAGAACTTCACGCGCACCGCTCATCATCGAGCAGATCCCGGTCGGCGGTGATGAATCTTTTGTAGAATCTTTCCCTTTCTCACTTTGGAGATACGAACTCCACGAAGAGTCAAAAATGAACAAGCACGCTATCACAAACCAGCTCTGTTCTTCCAACAGACACCATTGTTCTAGCCGATTATGACTTCGATGCTATATGGCCATCAATTTGCAACAAAAGAATCATTTGAAGTTCGAGAAGTGTTCAAGGCACTCTTGCCGAGGTTGAACGGATGGAGAGGCATCGAGCCTCTTTGGACATGCTCCTGGACAAGAGATGCCTCCTTACGGTGATTTGAGAGGCATAACGATCGAGGATAATGGAATGGTGGCAACTGACAAACAATGCGAGTGGAACAGTGAGATACTTGAGGACATTGTTCAACAAGCTTTGGTGTGGAGAGCTGAAAATCCGATGCAAAAACGAAGCCGAGAGAACATATTGAGCACATGCATGAAGCTCATCTCGCCGAGATAAAGCTCTGCGTGAGCGAAATACAAATGATCTACGGCGTTTGGAAGAACACATGACTAGAAAATTCAGCCTTCTCATGCATTTGAGATGAAGCGATTTGAGAATCCAACGCTACTCGATCTCGAATTCCGTCCGCATACAACGCAATGAGACTTGAAGCGAACTCAACCATCGAAGACTCGACTTCATGCTTGCCAAAGCATGTTCCACTGGGGTTCCTCTATCCTTTGATGATGCCAAAAAGGGGGAAGAGGAATACCTTAAAGCAAAGAAAATCGAAGGTGAAAAGAAAGGAGAAGCGGTGAGAAGGAAAATCGGTGAGGAAGTCTTGAAACGGAAGAAAGGAAAGCTTGTTGAGGGGAAGGATCGGCAGATGTGACATTGATGATTTCACAAACCCCCAACAAGGTCACACAAAGTGACATCATAAGCGACAAACTCCCGTGACTCTGCCACTCCAACACTCTGTGTATCTATGGTGAGAAGAGAAAAGCAATTGAAGCGGGGATGAAGGAAGTGGAAGGAAGAATGGATGCCAGGGTGATGAACATCTTGAAAGAACATGGAGGCATTCCAAAGAGAGGAGACACGTATGCCATTTCGGATGTCGGGACGAGCCACGATCGTTGACGAATTCAAAACGCTCGAATCGAAGGATATTTTGCAAATATGTCTATGGCTCAAGCTTGGGACTTGTCTTGGGAAAAGGGTCTCGCGTTATGTGAAGAAAGGCGACAGCGTGAGACTTAAGCGATCACTCTGCTTTGGTCACTCCGCCGGGTCACTCATTTGGAAAGAAGAAGACCCCAAAGTCTGAGATACGCCCAGGTAGAGGAAGAAGCGATGAGTGGAGGAAGAAGCTTGGACCAGGCCTCCGCCCAAAAACATTGAATACGTGGATCCAGGAAAGAAAGGAGGGATCTATCAACCGGGCTTGACCAAGTGGCAAATTTGAAAGTGGCTAAAACTAACGCCGAGTATGCAAAAAGAATAGAAGAAGAAAACAAGAGACAAACTCGGCTATGGCGGAGAGACAGGAAAGAATAAGAAAAGATGAAGGCGCCAGGAAGGCATATGAAAAGAAAAGAAGGCAAATTTGACGACGAGAAGAAGAGAAGAAGATGTTGAACAAGATGAAAGAAGGAGACAAGCGAAGGAGATGAAGTGTTCTTTCCGCCCAACCCTTCGTGTATTTTATTATGTAAATACATACAATGTAAGTCTTACGTAATAAAGCTATAAATTCTTTATTTTCAAGTATAGACATATATGTGCTCTCGATACACCTTGTAAACAAATGATTGTGTGAAAGAACAGAATGATATGATCAATAAACAGATCTATTCTCACGCATACATTCTATGTCAATACACTATCTCAGTATGTATCTTTCTTTGTTTGCATTTTTGAATGATTTAAGTTTTGGCATCATCAAAAAGGGGGAAATTGTTAGGAATTTTATTGTTTAGATTTTGATGAATGCCATGTAAAACTTAGAATAGAAAGTTGGCACCCCAATTCTTCTTTGTAAAATGTATTGTAACAATTAGAGTGGCCAAGCCGAGTTAAGTCGCCTACGCCCTAACATGCAAGAAGACAGTCAAGATGGAAGGAAGACTTCTTTGTAAAAGCAATTTGAATATGGCAAAGAAGAGTAGACGGGAACTCTATCAAGAAGCGGTGAGATGCGGTGAGTGGAGCATCGATCAAGTCAACTCAAGAAAAGCCAAGTCTCAAGTTGAAGTGGAAGAGTCATCCAATGATTGGAAGTCGACTCTAAGTCACCTGGGAAAGCAAGGAAATGCGAGTCAAGTCGAGATAAGCGTAAAAGAACCGTTGCCGTAAATCAAGAGATTTACTTAAACAAGTAATATCTCCATACCACCTTTCTCGGAGTGCTCGATCCCGAGCGTGCAAAAGGAATGAACCAATGGGAAGCACCACACCGTGTCGAACTCGAAAAGGTGAAAGAACAATTCATACGAGGAAATGGCAATTCCAAGAAGCGCAAGCCAACGATCGCAAAGTGACTTTCAAAAATAAGCCTATCTCTTCAACGGGCAAATTTTTGAATGTTCACTATAAAAGGCTGAGGAGTTTGTTTGAGAATAAAGAGAGATACTGAGATGACACATACGTGAGATAAACAAGCATATTAGAAAAACTGAAACATTCTCAATCCTCAAGCCTACATTACGAAGTACTTCAATCCAACACTCACCTGTGAAGGAAAGAGAACTTCAATCGGTTGAAGAGGAAACTTTTGAAAACAAGGGGTCTACATTCCGGAAGGATTGTAGAAAGGTTCAAGGTTGAACCAAGTCTTAAGCTTTTGGAGGGCTTCGTGATCAAATCCAAAGAGCTTGAACAAGTGAGTCAGTAAGTAACAAGCGAGCTTGCCCCGTGAAGAAGCCGAGTCGCACGAGAAGCTTGGTGAGTGATCAAGGCGTCTCGATCGAGTCCCTAAGGATCAAGTCGGCCGTTGTGATCAAGACTTGTATCTGGGACTGTTACCACTTTGTAAAGGATCATTACTTAGTGGATTCCTCCAGGAGTTGGAGAAGAGAGGAGTAGAAGAATTACCCCATCTTGAACCTCTATAAAAACTTCACTTTGTGTCATTTACATTTCAAAGCATTTAAATTCATGCACTTTTAATCGCTTATATCTCATTTGATAAATTTGCTATCCATTTGATAATATATAAGTACTAAACCAAGACTAAAATCTTGCTTAATCAAACTTAAGGGTGTTAAGTCTTCCATTTAAAAACAAAACCACAAGTTGAGTCAAATTATAGCCAACGGTGAGTTACTCCATCAATGGCTCAAAAGTCATTTGAAAGATTAACTCTCTTGAGTGACTAATTCGACGTCCATCAAGGACACAAATGTGTAGAATCAACTCAGAGATTTAAAAGGACTAAATCGAAAATTTGGTAAGGTTTATTCAACCCCCCCTTCTAAACCTTACACTTACACCCCTTGGGACCTACAGAGATCGTGGTCTGTTTGAGTACCCGATTTTTTTTTTGAACCGATTTTTAGGCTTAAAATTAATATCATCATTAATATCAACAATTGTGATACATGAAATAAAAGTAATTTATGCATCATAAAAAAATATTAGAACAATTTATTTCTAACACTAATTGATTTGTACTATACTTTAAGTATGCAACATACGTATGTAAAATATGCATTATATTTTTATCCATGTAAATTGTAAAAAACAAAATTGATTTTTTAAATATGCAACATACGTATGCTAAATATGCATATTAATTATCTAATTATGCATGTAAATTAAAAAAAAATTGTTAGAATAAATTATTTTTTAACACTAACTGATTTGTAATATACTTTAAATATGCAACATATGTATGTGAAATATGCATCATATTTTTATCTAATATGCATGTAAATTGCAAAAAAAAAAATTGTTACAACAATTTATTTTTTAACACTAACTAATTTATATTATACTTTAAATATGCAACATACGTATGTTAAATATGCATATTAATTTATCTAATTATGCATGTAAATTTAAAAAAAAATTGTTATAACACATAATTTTTAACACTAACTGATTTGTAATATACTTTAAATATGCAACATACGTATGTTAAATATGCATATTAATTTATCTAATTATCCATGTAGATTAAAAAAAATTGTCAGAACAACTTATTTTTTAACACTAACTGATTTGTACTATACGCTAAATATACATCATATGTATGTTAAATATACATATCAATTTATCTAATTATGCATGTAAATCGCAAAAAAAAAACATATAATTCTTGTATTTAAGGTGCAGCAGAAACATTCAATTTTTTTATACCCTATATATGCATCATACTTATACTAAATATATTTCGAATTTTTTTATGCATTATTTGTTTTTTTAAACATTCATGCCATTGAATATAGTTATTTGTGTATAGGTTTCTTGTTCTTCTTCTGTATCACGATCGACAACTTTTTTTTGGGGTAGAGATCAGAGTTTTTTGGAGGTGATTATCATTGATTGCACCTCCTAAATTATAGGTAATAGATATGGCAAGTTAGAATCATGCAAATCTTGTTAGTTGACCGATTTTTAGTCATTTACCTATATAACCTTAGCCGAAAATCATGTTAAAGAATGCTACTATATTTAATGTTTCAATCTCATCCATTCATTGTTAAATTGCAATGGTCTAGATGAGTCCCTACGGTCTCACCCCAATATATGGTCTCACAAGAACCAACCCCTATATATATATATATATATATATATATATATATATATAAGGGGAGGGTAATATAGGACTCAAGCATTATATGAGTACATAGGACCAAATCTAGACCACACATCTACCTAATTCAATGGCTAGTATTAAAATTTGTTTAATGTTTATAAAATATTTAATAAAATCGAATGGGGCAAATTAGTCCATGTAAAAAATAAAGGAATTGACTAAACTAGTAAATCTCATGAAAATAGGAGCTTGATTACCCACAATAGGAGCGATTACCCGCGATTGTTTGGAATGTTGCTTAGTTGTGCATAAACAATTGCTTGTGAATATGGAGAATGTTGCTTATTTATTTATTGTATTTTGTGTTCTCACATTAAATATAGTTTCTTTGAATAGAAACTATGATGTTATGCAAAAAAAAAAAAAAAAAAAACAATATGCTTATATATTATACTCATAATGCTTGCCTCTTGAGATAATTGTTGCATATGGACTACAAACACCATTAATGTGTGTTTGTGTTTAAGAGAGAGCAATTTGGGTGTCCGCTTATTGACGTATTAAATCGCTTATGTGTGCTTGTTTTATTGCTTTTTTATCAAATTGTTCAGGAACCAAAAAATTGTTTATTTAGTCCATATGTTTTACTGCTTATTGACGCATTAGGTACTGCTTATGTAAGCTTGTTTTACTGCTGTTTGAGCAAATTGTTCAGGAACCAATCAATTTAATTGATGTCCATATGTTTTACTGCTTATTGACGTATTAAGTACTGCTTATCTGCGCTTGTTTTATTGCTTTTTGAGCAAATTGTTCAGGAACCAAACAAATTGCTTATTTAGTCCATATATTTTACTGCTTATTGACGTATTAAGTACTGCTTATGTATGCTTGTTTTACTGCTTTTTGATCAAATTGTTCATGATACCAAACAAAAAAAAAAGAGGATGTACATGTACTCAACTATGAAGAACACATCATATGTTATACCAAAAAATTGAACATTCATCAAAGAAAATACGTAACTAACTCAAAACATTCCTATAGCAAACTACGCATGTACATCAACTACTCAAAACCAACCATAAATATAATTTCAAAAAAAAAAATACTACAATATTCAACCATTTGATCAAAAATAAAAAGCATAATCGTTTCGTTATGATCCTACGTCATTCCAGCAAACTTCTTCGCCTCTCCCAAATTCAACTCCCTCTGCTCATTCATATCATCCAAACAAATTGCAGCTGCATATTTCCTTGCGGCCTTTCTTCTCCTATTATCTTTTACCATTTCCAAACCAAAATCAAAAGCACAAGTCAACTATATGGAAATAAACAGAATATAAAGCATACATGAGCATTAAAACAAGCATATATAAGCATAATTAAAAGCATAAATGAGCAGTCAAAAGCATGTTTAAAATATATATATAAAAAAAAGCAATTCAAGTTTAACCATATTTCACCAATTAATATAAGCAGAATATAAAACATACATAAGTAGTAAAACAACCATATGTAAGCAGTGAATATAAGAGAAAGAGCAATCTTATTTAACCCATGTTTAACCAATTATTTTAAGCAGAATATAAAGCATATGTAAGCAATTAAACAAACTTAATAAGCATTGCTAAAAACCTCAATAAGCAGCTTCCAACTTTGTTTATGTGTTACCCCGCCCTATTTCCCAACTTTATTTTTTCAATTAAAAATCTTATTCCCTCAAAAACAAATTAGCAACCTATTAACTACATTGCAATATCCTAATTACCATAACAATATCAACATCCTAATGACTACAACAATACACCCTAAAAAATTCAACAAAAGCGAAAATAAAAAATCAAAACCCACAACAGAGCCTAGTTATGCAGTTAGACGAACATAAATAAGTATTATTACGAAAATCAGTAAGCATTTGCACATACTTGAACAAAAATAGAGCAATTTAAACCCTATTTCCCTAAATTTCCATCGTGTTACATCAAAAACTAAAAATAAAAACACAGCAATTCACCCCAACTCAAAAACAGAGAATTTTACCAACAAATGAACTTACACAAACTCAAAACTAAAATCAAGAACATATCAACATCCTAAAAATGCAACAATACACCCTAAAAAACCAACAAAATAAAGGAAAAAATAGAAACCCACAATTATTCTAGGGTTCTAGGTTTTTCAAACTGCAGCAATAAAAAAATATAAAAAAACAGAAATCAAGACATTCTCATATGCCTTGTGCAAAAGGACTTAACCTATAAATTCTCGAAAAACATTCCGAAAGAAGAAAAAAAAACCATTTTCCACCTACAATATGGTCGTCGACTCGGTGAAGAAGGTTAGGTTGTTCAGACCAATCGGAGATGGTGCCGTCGAGTTGCTGCCGCCTCGAAGAACAGTCGTCGAAAGGATTTTTTTTAACACCAATCTTTTTTCACCTTTTTATTCTTTGACATCCATCATCTTTTTCAAAGATGAAGCACAAAACGGAGGCTGTTCACAAACAAATATAAGAAAAGAAAACCATTGGTTTGTAAGGCTAATGAACAGACCATCTGCGATGCCAAATTGTAAATGAGATGTATCTACTAAAGACACAAGGCCACAAAATCACATGTACTTTCAAATTTTCTCTCGATTCTTCGCCAAACTTTCTCGAGAGGATGATTCAAGGGTTTTTGTGAGAGAGATGTGAAGAAATCTTTAACAGAGAGAGGGAGTTTCGATCAAGAGTTCGAGTGAGAGAGTGTGAACTTTTTGATTTTCAAAAGAGAAGATTTGGAAGAGAATCATCTGAAAACCGATCCCTTAATTCTAGGAATGTTAAAAGCCACTACCAAATATAACTCTCCCCTAATAATCGATATAAATCTGAATTTACCAAAAAGTCCTTTTCTTCAATAAATTAACCATTAAAAAATGATAAAAACTGTTTAATCTAGATCGTTTAAAAATTAAATCAACGCTTCAGATTTGGTCTCACGTACTCACATAACTTATGTGGACTCACGAGATCCAAATCCTATATATATATATATATATATAGAGAGAGAGAGATTGGTCCAAATGAGATCAAGCCCTTTAGGTGAGATGTAGGGACATATTATTATAGATGTTAAACGGGCTGGCCTTATAGGGCTTCGGGCTAAACGGATTTCGGGCTAAATAGACCACTATTAAACGGGCTAGCACATTGTGAACCTAACCCTAACCCTAGCGGGCCTCGGGCTAAACGGGACACTATTGGGCTATAAGTCAAAAAACTAAAAATTTATATATTTAAATCTAAAATTTTAAACTCGAACATATATAACATTTAAGTTTAACATGTTAAGTCAAAGTATTCATTATAAAAAAATCTTGTATAGTTTATAATTATATTGCATTAACAGAATTATAAAATTTAAATATTCCATGATCTAAAATTTTAAAATAAAACTATAATAACAAAAGATAGTATTATATAATATATACGCATATAAAATGAAAAAAAAAATAATACTTTTAAAAAAATATTCATATGACCATAAGTCATAGTTTTAAGAATTATATATTTAAACCTATTAAAGATGAGGATATGTGATCTTGAAAAAATATATTTAGTAATAGGTAATATGTAATAAAATAGATTTATAATATTAGAATTATATTTATTTTTAAAAAAAAAAAACAATTGGCGGGCTAACGGGCCTTGGGCTAAAAAAGGCCCGGATTTAAACGGGCCAAAATAATTCAGCTCTAACCCTTTTTTTCCCGATTTAAATGGTCCGGGCCGCGACTCGTTTAACATCTCTACATATCATGGCCATTGGATTGAAAGTAGTAATGGTCCAGATTTTTCCTCTTACTTTTAGTAGGCGCCGGATTTAATGGGAGGATTAAGGATAATTTCGTATTTTCGAAATTAATCCTTAACAATTATTGGTAAAAATCTTACCATATCTCTCTCCCGCGATTTAAGGCGTCGAGATATATTTTCAAAACAAACGCTGCTCGTTTTCTTTCTCAATCCATTTCGCGTCTCTGTTCATCTCTAAGTATACACAATAATAAAACTATATATGCAACATTCATATTCTAAATATACACACTATTAAAATTTAATATAATACAATTTGTTCATACTAAATATGCAAATTTGAAATACTATATATGCAGAATATAAATATGCAGTATGCAGGGTATAAATTATAAGGACCAATGTCTAATGTATTTCAATATTTTATTTGTTTTGTTATAAGTATACACAATAACAAACCTATATATACAATATTCCTATTCTAAATAAGCACACTATTAAAATTTAATGTAATACACTTTGTTCATACTAAATATGCAAATTTGGAACACTATATATGCAAAACATAAATATGCAGTATGCAGGGTATAAATCACAAGGCCCAATGCCTAATGTATTTCAATATTTTCTTGTTTTGTTCTAAGTATACACAATAAAAAAACTATATATGCAATATTGCTATTTTAAATAAGCACACTATTAAAATTTAATGTAATACACTTTGTTCATACTAAATATGCAAATTTTGAACACTATATATGCAGAACATAAATATGCAGTATGCATGGTATAAATCATAAGGACCAATGCCTAATGTATTTCAATATTTTCTTGTTTTGTTCTAAGTATACACAATAACAAAACTATATATGCAATATTCTTATTCTAAATAAGCACACTATTAAAATTTAATGTAATACACTTTGTTCATACTAAATATGCAAATTTGGAACACTATATATGCAGAACATAAATATGCAGTATGCATGGTATAAATTGTGCAGTATGTTGAAGAAGGAGAGAGAATAGTTGACCGCGTGATTGAAGGAACATGATCAATAACATATCACACTCCTAAATTGTAGCAATATAATGAGGGCGGTTATTTTAGGTATATTTTTCTATTCCTATTTTACCCCTACACGTGATTAATTGCTGCATTTATTAGGTGTATCTTTGCCTTCCAATTATTTTTTCATGGTCTAGATCTGTCCCTACGTTCTCACCTAATGCTATGGTCTCATAGGATCTCCTCCCTATATATTATATATATTATATATATATATATATATAATAAGGATGGGATCTCATGTGGCAACCTCTTACCATGTGGCAGTGTGGACAGATCCCATCCATCCACCTTAATCAATCAATGGTTCAGATTAGGCCTAAGAATACACCATTTTACATTTATTTTATATGTAAAAAGGGCAAATTGGTAACTATCAAAATGGAGTACAATAATACCATAATTACATACCTATAATCAAGGGATATATTGATTATCAGGTTTCCATAACAGAAACGCTGAATCAGGAGCAAAAATAACGGATTCAGGATTCTTCTCTCACCCTTCATTGACGAAAAACAGCAGGAAAAATAGAAATCTGCATCAAATTCATAGAAACAATCCTATCCGCCATTTTTGAACAACAAAAAAGGTGTTCGACAAGGGAGATATGCGTATTTTGGTATACAAATGTTTATAATATTGTGCTCTGGACGCATTGTTTCGTGTATATATATGTATATTTTGGTGCTAATATAACATGAAATATGACGTGTTTGGATGTTTATTTGTGACTAAATATTGGTACTTAAATTGGTATACAAATATTAACAATATTGTACATTGGAAGCATATTTTGGTGTATACAAGTGCATGCTTTGGTGCTTTATAATCATAAAAATATGGTATAAAAATAATTCCATTACGGTACCCTGAAATTATATTTTGGTGTACACTCGTCTAATATTTGGTGATAATATAAGTATTCAGTAGTGCATTTTTAGATATTTAATTGAGAATATTGTATACTAATATTGACAATATTGTATATTTTGAAAATTATTTTGTATATACATTTGACTGATTGGGTGTACAGATATGCATATTTTTCAACATTACGCGTTGCTTGATAACACCCACGTGCTTGCAAAAATCGAGAGAACAGATCTAACTGACAAACACATAAAACAAAATTGCCGGGAAAAAAAAACAATGTTATCATCAGACAAGTAAACCAAAAAAAGGAAAAGATGCAGCAAATGCATTTGTGTGTCGCATAAAAACTAACTGTATACCAACAATTGCTTAATTGTATACCAATCTATAGCTAAGTTTTCATCAATTCATATCCACAATTAAATTAAAAACAACTGAACTAATTGTATACCAACTATTTACTAAATTTATACTAACTTATAGCTAAGTTTTCATCAATTCATTTCCACGGGTACAATAAAACAAAATGGGCCAAAAAAATATAAGCTACAATTTCCTCAATTTGGGCATCGACGATTTCAAAGCAGATTTGGCAGTCTTGGACCTCTTGTTAACATTACGCGCACCCTCACTCGGCCCTGGAGATGCAGGTCTTTTCCTGTTTTCTCTTGCCATTGAAAATTATAAACCTGGTATTGAGAAACATGAACTATATTAAAGAATGCGGAACTCAAACACAATATATCAAAAAAAAAAAATACACCAACTAAACTAATTGGGCACTGTATGAACTCAAATTGTATACGAAAATAATATCATGTCTAAGAAAAATGTATACAAAAAATAACAGGGGCTGATTCACCCAAAAATACACAAATAAACCTAATTTTGCGTTGTATGATATTTAATTGTATACCAAAATAATATTATTTCGACATTATGGATTTCATGAACAGTATATACATATATCCCTGTCTTTTTTTCCTAATGCAGGCATTGGACAAAAAATATCACAAAATGATTTAGCTATATATCAAAAGTAATAAAAGATATATCATTCTTACGTAAATGTACACCAAATAAACAATGAATGATTCCCCCCAAAAAATAACCAAACTCATTTTCCTACTAAAATAAGAGAATCAACAAAATCTACAAAAACAAACCACAAACACGCAGGTTACACTCGCACATCCACTGTACATCTAAACTTACACCATCTCATATCAATAACATAAATATTACACAATCCATCTTCGTTTTTACCTAATTTTATACCAAACATATCTATACCAAATCTGCACTTTTTCGCACAAATATTATTCCATAAGCAAAGAAAGAAAGACGAGTCTGTAAAAATCTAAGATCAATACCCTAGGTACTTCAAAAAAAAAAATTGGCGCTCTACTTACTTTCGCAAGTAACACAAAAACCCGTAAAAGACATGAGCATGTTCCAACATAAAAGGAAAAAAATTAAGGGATAAACCCTTTCTACCAAAATCTACAACCAAAAAATGAAAAAATCGAATGCTCCTATAACCTTTACCAATAATACCAAGGGAATTTCGGTTTTTATGTCCAAGAACCCCTAACAATCTTTGAAACTGACACAACACGGATGGGTCTCGGCGGTCGAGCGATAAAATGAAGAAAAAATGGAAGAAATGGGCGACGAGAAGAATAAAGAAGAAAGAGAAGAAAAAAAGGAACTGGTAGAATGAAGAAGAAAGAGAAGAAAAAAAGGAGTTTTTGATTTTGTGTGAAAATAGGAATGCAAAAATGCAGGAAGAGATTGAATAAAATCCCAAAAAAATGGGAGTTATGGGTAGTTACCAAAATTATCGTGTGATTTTGCTAATAAAATGATAATTGTGCCCTTAAATGGGCAATATTCAATATAAAAAAAATTAAAAATTTGAAAAAAAACTTAGCCTTAGGATTAAGCAGTTAATGGCTTAGATTTGTCCACACTGCGACATGGTAAGACCCTTGCCACATATGATCCTATACATATATATATATATATATATACACACACTACATGAATAGAATATATTATAAATTTTAACTAACAGGCGTATGTTATACTATGCAATTAATTATATTCCCTATGGAACGTCCTCGTCGCAATTTGAAGATTTTTCCCATTGTTTCAGGTAGATTGTGTATTATATTGTATTGAAATGTTGCCAATAGATCTTATTTAATCGATAAAGTTGAGATCTCAACATTTCCAAATTGAAAAAGAAATTCTTTTGTTTTTTTTACGACAAGAAAATCGCATTATTATTAATCAATACGAAATAAACAAAATACAAAATTTTGAAGCCATATGGGAAATCCTCAAATAAATTCCACCTCTTTCAAACAAGAGAAAAGGGAAGACAAACAAAAATAAGTTAAACATATACAATAGATCATAAAGTATCATATTAAAATTCATTGGGATGTGATTATGTAGTATGTGATTATATAATATTGATTACAATAAGATATTGAAATATTCAGTATCAACCGAAAGTAATTAATACTTTGTTTGTGTATATCATATTGAATGATACGTCTAGATGTATATGGTCTTGTAGATGCTACACCTGGTGTACATACACTTGGTGTATATCTACCGTACAAGTGTCCCACTACTTATATGTTGGAAATTTGGATTTGAGAAAGTTGGTGTCGTCCCGACTTTGACCAAATTTTCGGTGGCTAAGAATTTAATTTTGGAGGAATTAAATTGTATATTATTGATCTACTTTCCGAGTAGATGTTCGTAGTATTTTTATTTCTCAAAACCGAATTTGGTGAGTGAGAAATTAATACACGAAGTTGGCCACAAAATGGGCATTATGAAAAGGGAGTTGAAAGGATTTTTTCGCATCCCACATAGTTTAGAAAGCTAAGTTTATCCTAGTTTATAAACTAGAAGATGTTATTAGTTGGATATACTATAACATAAGTGGATGATCACAAGTGGGCCACACGCGTGCACGCGCCCGCCCGCCGGCTACCGGGCATGGGCTTGGGCTTGGAGTGCAGGTGCAGGGCGGCCGCCCTATTGGGCCCGGTCCAGGTCCACAACACTTTTGTAATGCCCATTACCTTATCATGATTAATTCCCCGCGGTGGAGGTTTTCTTTGTTTATAAATAGTGGTTCCATTGCGATTTGAGATCTAAAATCGCATACATTCGCATATTTCAAAGGTGTCGTCGAAAGTGTCGTAACATTTCGTATCACATTTTCAACAACATTTCACTATGCATTCGAGTCCAAAGCCGAGTTCTCGCTCTCCTTCGAGTTCGAAAGGTGCCTTTGTGTCGTGGGGGTGCCACTGTATGAAGGACGTTAAGCCGTTTTATCTTTGGGGACATTACGTCAAACCGTGAGCACTAGCTCGAACGTATTTGTCTTGCGGATAGAGTTCTACTCGACTCGACTTTTTACAGTTTCCAGTTGTAATAGTCTGATTTCCGTTTTCTTGTAATTTTCATTTTTTCTGTTTGTAAAGCCATTATTGAAGGCTCCCGTTGTAATCACTTTGTAAACAAAGAAATTCAATAATCGCAAGACAAATATCGATCTTCATGATGGCGAGCACAAGCAGGACCCCGATCATCCCTCCCGCTCAGGCTGAGAAACCCGAGAAGTTCATGGGTTTCGACTTCAAGAGGTGGCAGCAAAAAATGCTGTTTTACCTCACCACTCTGAGCTTGGCGAAATATCTGACTGAGGACGCTCCAGTGGTGGCTGAAAATGAAACTAATGCTGAAAAATGCGTTGTGTTTGATGCATGAGGCCAGGGTGATTTCATGTGCCGGAACTATGTCCTTAACAGGCTTAGTGATGCACTTTACAGCGTGTATTGTGCAGTGAAATCCTCCAAAGAGTTGTGGGAATCTTTGGAGAAGAAGTACAAAACTGAGGATGTCGGCACAAAGAAATTTGTTGTCGGTAAGTTCTTGGATTTTGTGATGGTTGATTCTAAAACCGTGATGGAACAAGTGCAAACGTTTCAGTTGATCCTACATGAAATCTCTGCCGAGGGAATGGCCTTGCTGGAGGCATTCCAGGTGGCCGCGTTGATTGAGAAATTGCCTCCAAGTTGGAGGGACTTTAAAAATTATCTCAAGCATAAGCGAAAGGAGATGGGACTAGAGGATCTGATTGTCAAACTCAGGATTGAGGAAGACAATAGGAGGATTGACTCTAAGTCCAGGCTTCATCCAATGGAGTCGAAAGCGAATTTGCTGGAGCATGGCTCGTCAAGCAATTCAAAGAAAAGACCTAAGAATAAAGGCAAGAAACCGGCAAGTGGAAAGTTCCAGGGGGTTTGTTTCAATTGTGGCAAACCGGGACATATGACAAAGGACTGTTGTCAGCCGAAGAATAAGAAACCAAAACAACAGTCCAATGTCAATGTGGTAGAGCAAAGGGAACTAACCGACGTTGATATGTCGGCAGTGGTGTTTGAAGCCAATTTGGTTGATAACCCGAAAGAATGGTTTGTGGATACCGGTGCCACTTGCCATGTCTGCTCTGAAAGGGATGCATTTTCTTACTACATCCCATCGACCGGAATCATGCCTCTTCTGATGTTGCTGGCGTTGGAATGGTGGTGCTAAAGCTTACTTCGGGAAAGGAGTTGAAGCTGAAGGATGTGCTGCATGTCCCAGACATCCGCAAAAATCTAGTTTTGGGTTCATTGCTGGTTAACCATGGGTTTAGACTAGTTTTTGAATCTGAAAAGTTTGTATTGAGCAAGTTTGGACAGTTCCTTGGTAGGGGTTATCTAGACAAGGGATTGTTCAAAATGAATGTAATGACTGTACGCCGTTTAGGCGATGTTGAAATGAATAAGAATGAATCTTCTTCTGTTTACATTCTTGAGTGCTCTGATTTATGGCATGTTAGATTAGGACATGTAAATCTGAATGCTAAAAAAAGACTGGTAATTTGGAATTAATAAATTTTCCAGAAGTAAACTCACAAAGAAAATGTGAAGTTTGTGTTGAAGCCAAAATGGCTAAGTTACCGTTTCATACGGTGGAAAGGAGCACTTCACCTTTAGAATTGATACACACTGATGTGTGTGATCTGAAGTTTGTGCAAACTAAAGGTGGTAAAAAGTATTTCATCACGTTTATTGATGATTGCACAAGATTTTGCTACTTATATTTGTTAAGAAGCAAAGATGAAGCCTTGGAGGCGTTCAAAAATTATAAAAATGAAGTTGAGAATCAACTTGGCAGCCGGATTAAGATAATTTGGAGTGATAGAGGTGGCGAATATGTTGCACCATTTGAAGAGTTATGTACCCAGTCGGGAATAATTCATCAAACAACGACTCCATATTCACCATAGTCTAATGGCGTTGTTGAACGCAAAAACCGGACTCTTAAAGAGATGATGAATGCCATGTTGATTAGTTCTGGATTATCACAGAATATGTGGGGGGGGAAGTTGTGTTAACGGCGAACCACATATTGAATAAATTCCCACTTAAAGGAAAAGATAAGACTCCTTACGAATTGTGGAAAATCGTAAACCTTCTTATAAATACCTTAAAGTGTGGGGGTGTTTGGCTAAGGTTGTAATACCTGAACCAAAGCAAGTGAAAATCAGACCTAAAATGGTCGATTGTGTTTTTTATTGGTTATGCACGTAACAATAGTGCATATCGTTTTATGGTACATAAGTCAGAAAATCCGAAAATGACAGTTGGTACCATAATTGAGTCAAGGAATGCTATATTCTTTGAGAATATTTATCCTTGTAAAGAAAGGATAAATGGAAGTCTCGAAGAAAAGATCGTATTCAGATGTTCTTTGGAGATGTGACTTCTAGTGTTATCACATCACGGGAAGTGCAGATGTTCGCAGATGTTCTTGAAGGTCCGCCCGAGATGTTATAACATCTGGAACGACATATGGTACGACATCTACTGTCACATTTGACAGAACAGTTAGTTCAACACCGAGTGGTGAAGAACTGAGACGAAGTAAGAGGCCTAAGGTGGTTAAGTCCTTTGGACTCCGACTTTCTAACATTAATGTTAGATGGTGAGCGAACTCGATTAAAGAGGCTCTGAGTAGTCCAGATGCTCCGCTTTGGCAAGAAGCAATCAATAGTGAAATCGAGTCCATTCTGCAAAACCATACGTGGGAGTTGGTTGATCTCCCTGCTGGTCATAATCCTTTAGGATGTAAATGGATCCTAAAAAAGAAGTATAAAGTAGATGGAACTATTGATAAGTATAAAGCACGGCTTGTAGCCAAAGGCTTTAAACAAAAAGAAGGGTATGACTTCTTTGACACTTATTCTCCAAAGAATGAGGATTGCGTCTATTCGGGTGCTTCTCGCGATTCTTTGCTTTGCACAATCTAGAGATTCATCGATGGATGTCAAGACGGCGTTTCGAATGGAGAGATAGATCTTTGAAATCTATATGGAACAACTGAAGGGTTTGTTGCACCCGTCAAGAAAAGAAGTGTGTGCAAGTTGATAAGATCCTTGTATGGATGAAACAAGCTCCAAAACAATGGCATCTTAAGTTTGATAACATGATGTTGTCAAACGGGTATAAAATCAACGAATGTGATAAATGCATATATGTCAAAGGAACATCGAAGCATTTGTCATAGTTTGTCTATACGTAGAAGATTTGTTAATCTTGGGCGCGTAGTCATGATGTTATCATGGACACGAAAAGAATGTTAAAGAGAAACTTTGACATGAAGGATATGGGAACTGCCGATGTGATCCACGGGGATAAAAATCAATGAACTCATGATGGAATTATCTTGTCACAATCCCACTATGTGGAGAAAGTGCTCAAGAAATTCAATGCTTTTGTGATTCACCGTCAAAGACGCCCATTGATTTAAGTGTAAATCTGGTTGCTAATGAAGCGAGAACGGTGGCTCAGATGGAATACTAACGTATATAGGTAGTCTGATGTACATTACAAATTGTACACGTCCAGACTTGGCCTACCCTGTAAATATATTGAGTAGGTTCACGAGCAATCTAAGCCACGAGCATTGGAAAGCGTTAACCAAGGTGTTAAAATACTTGAAGTATACCTTGGAGTATGGGCTATACTACTCGAGATATCCGGCTGTACTTGAAGGGTATAGCGATGCTAGTTGGATTTTGGATTCGAAAGATTCTTATTCCACTAGTGGATACATATTCACCAATAGAGGTGGTGCGGTATTGTGAAAGTCCACGAAACAAACATGTATAGCTCGATCCACCATGGAATCAGAGTTTATAGCTTTGGATAAAGCTGGTGAAGAAGCAGAGTGGCTTCAAACTTTTTGGAAGATATTCCATGTTGGAGGAAGCATGTGCCTTCCTGCGACGATTCTTTGTGATAGCCAAGCGGCTATAGGAAGGGCACAGAGCAATATGTATAACGGTAAGTCTAGACATATTCGTCGGAGACATAATACCGTTAGACAATTGATCTCAAGTGGTGTGATGTCAATTGACTATGTAAAGTCAAAAGACAATTTGGCAGATCCTTTGACGAAAGGACTGAATCGAGATCAATTGTATAAATTGCTAGAGGGAATGGGCTTAAAGTCCACAAAGTAAAAATAATCATCATAGTGGTAACCCAACCATGATGACTGGAGATCCCAAGAACTTGGTTCAATGGGAAAACTAAGTTATGAATTTTAACTAACAGGTGTATGTTGTATTATGCAATTAATTATATTCCCTATGGAACGTCCTCGTCGCAATTTGAAGATTTTGCCCATTGTTTTAGGTAGATTGTGTAATATATTGTATTGAAATGTTGCCAATAGATCTTATTTAATCGATAAAGTTGAGACCTCAACATTTCCAAATTGAAAAAGAAATTCTTTTGTTTTTTTTACGACAAGAAAATCGCATTTTTATTAATCAATACGAAATAAATAAAATACAAAATTTTGAAGCCACATGGGAAATCCTCAAATAAATTCCACCTATTTCAAATTAGAGAAAAGGGAAGACAAACAAAAATAATGCTAAACATATATAATAGATCATAAAGTATCATATTAAAACTAGAGCTGTCAAAAATGGCCCGGCTTTGATGGGGGTCAGCCCGATCACTGATAATAGACCGGATCTGGGCTACAATTTTGTACGCCCGGCCTATTTGGCCTGGCCCGATCGGCCCAGTTGGCCCAAAGCAATTTTAGTGTATTTTTAAAACATGGGCTGGGCTACCCAAAATAGCGGCCCGAAGAAATTCCGGCCCGGCCCAATTTTTCCCCTTGTCCCGATGGGCCGGCCCAGCCCGGTCACTTTGACAGCTCTAATTAAAACTCATTGGGATGTGATTATATAGTATGTGATTAAAACTCAGTGGGATGTAATTATATAATATTGATTATAGTAAGATATTGAAATATTCAACATCAATCAAAAGTAATTAATACTTTGTTTGTGTATATCATATTGAATGATACGTCTAGATGTACATGGTCTTGTAGATGCTACACCTGGTGTAAATACACTTGGTGTATATCTACCGTACAAGTGTCCCACTACTTATAAATTGAAACTCTTGTCAATTATCCATGTAAAAAGTGGAACACTTGTCATTCATCCATGTACCAAGTGTACGACACCTGGTGTAGCATGGTTAATACCAGATGTACATATCATATGTTTGCTTCAAGTTATTGTAAAATGGTGAAAATTACAATTCTTGTTCTTTTCCCTACAAAATTACAATTCTACTCATTTATCGTTAGTTAAATTTATCCATCCATATTTATTATGCATTTTCTCGATCTTGTAATCAACAATTCAAATTGAGATTTCATGTTCCACTCCATGTTTATTGCATCAGATGAATGACATGTGTACAAGATACTATTACAATTATACACGTGTCTTTCATCCAATATATGGAATAGAGAGTAGAACAGAGACAGTGGATAATGAGATCTCATCCTAATAAGTAGTGTTTAAACCATTATCAACCAGATTTTGGATTAAATGTTAATTAAATATCGGGATATTAGTATACTATGGGCTTGTTAATGTTGAAACAAACTAAATATTAGCTTTGAATTTTTTTGAAAGGTTTATTTATTAGCTTTGAACTCGGATATCTATAACCCCCAACTAAAAAAAACAATTGGAGTCATAGATTATACTTATATATGGTCATATGGATGTATATCTACTTTAATATTTTCTTTAATTAAAATATTATGGTCCATTTGGATGGAAGAATTTGAAATTTTAACGGATTTCAAATGAATGGATTTCAAACTACTTGGATTTGAAATCCACCTTTTGTTTGGATAATGTGGATTTGTGTAGGGATTTCAAATCCATTATAAATTTTGATAAAAAAATTTAAAAGCTCCATTCATTTTTTTAATTGACATTTAATAAATAAAAATAGAAGATATAGTCCTATTATTTTTTAAATAATTATATTTTTATACACTAATAAAAATATAAAATATATAACGTTTATTATATGTGAATGTGTATGAGGATAGTGTGTGTGAATATATAAGAGAGAGCATGTGTGAGTGTGTGTAGTGTGTGCGTGTGTGTGTAAATATGAGTGTGCATTGTGTGAGTAAATGTGTGCAGTGTGTGTAAATATGTGCAGTGTGTGTAAGTGTGTAGTGTGTGTAAATGTGTGAGTGTGTGTGCATTGTGTGTATTGTATGTGTGATTATGTGTAGTATGTGTAGTGTATGTAGATATGTGCAGTGTGTGTGTGAATATGCAAGTGGCCATAAAAGGAAAAAGAATGTATTTCAAATGACTAGGTTTTGGGAGGGATTTAAAATCATTTGAAAATGAACTAAAACTTAAAGAGGGATTTGAAATCCATTGATTTGGATTTATATGCCAAACATGGGTGTGGATTTAGCTAAGGATTTCAAATCCCTCTTCCCAAATCCCATCCCAAATGCACCCTTAACTTAGTTTTGATATCTTAATGTAATTAATCACTACAAGAAAAAATCAATTTACCTACAGAGAAATCTGTAGGTAAGCATTAAAAAAATTGTAAAGTGTAGACAAAATCATTGTAGATAAAATATTTACCTACAAAATCTAAAATTGTTGGTAAATACCTACACAAAATCTGTTGGTAAATTAAAAAATTGTCGGTAATTTGTCGGTATAATTTGAGGGAAAATAATATTTTTTGTTCTGTAGGTATTCTATCAGTAATTGTAAATTTTAGTGACAAAATCATTTTTGTCCGTAAATTCTGTCGGTAAACTGGAATTTTCTTGTAGTAAATGTATTTTTTTCCTTTGGAGAGGTTTTGATTAGTGACATCAAATTAAATATTGATAAGTTTTTGTATAATCTTTATGATGATTGTATCAATAATCTTCTGCTTTTTTAGTAATAGTATTTTATGTGATCCACTATCTGGTAAGAATGTAGGGAGCTAAAGAAGAAGCTTCCGAGAAAGAGGAAATCTCAAATACAATAGTGAGATTCTCTATTTTAAAGTGATGTTTAATCTGTTATTTCAATATCATCAAAGCACACACGTAAATTGTTGGAATAGTTGGGAAGGAAATTGCACTTTTGGGGTGCAATTTTCTTGGGAATTCGATTGTCTAATGACAAATGTAAAAGTGGATTATTGTTCTACTCCGTGAGAACATCGAAATCGAATATTTGTTTGTCCAAAATGATGTTTGGATGAAGGAGAAATTAAATCTTAAAGTGGAGGATTGGAATTAATTTATAAAGAAGAAAAACATGTGTTTGTCTTCTTTGAAAGGTGGGTTTGTCCCACATGGGAAAACTAAGGCATTTTAGACTAGCATATATAATGCCACCTTTTAGTAAGGTATAAGATTATATTGCATAGAGGCTCTCTCTACACGCGCGCCCGCAGGGGGGGTGCAAATCATGGTCCGATTCGAGCTCCGAACCATTGACTTGTGTGCGGAGCGATCTGCGTATTACCGAATGTCGGACGAAATCAAGCCACATAGTCTAGCCTATGTTTTCTGATTTTTATTTTCGAAATTAAATTTTAAAAGATTTTATTTTCGAAAATTTGAAACTATCTCAGAATGCTTGATTAAAAATTAATTCCTCAGGTTTAATTTTGAATTAAAACTGTAACAACAAAATTATAATTCTTTGTGTATAAGCTGTTTGTAACAAAGAGATATGAATTTGCCGTAACAAATAATAGATTTAAATTCTCGATTAATTTTCGGCTCTATAAATAGTGAATTTTCCAAAGAATCATACCACACTCTACACTTGCATTCTAATACTCTCTGCATATTGTTCTACACTCCTTTTGGCTTCCCGCATTTTGGTGATAAAATTCAGGCGTTATTTGATTCGCGGAAAAAAGGTAGTCCGGTTTTCCGTCTTATCCGGGAAAAGGCGTCCGAATAGGGACGAATCTGCTTTTAAGGATATTGTGTCAAACACACGATTCGGGTCATTTTTGTTTTTGTCAAATTCTCGTAAATTGGTTTCAATGATATTTTCAAGTTTTGCAGCTAATTGTAATTTCCAGTTATACTGAATTCTTGTATTATAAACTATACTGCGATATAATTTTGCAACAAACTTAAAACAGATTCTTCCCAAAGATTATTTTGGTAGTACAGTTTATATTCATGGACTCTGGAATTTTATCAAGCTTAAATCAAAATTGCACTAAACTGTTACATGTTAATCACATAGGCAATGTTTTCGGATTAATATTTCATTCAGTTTAATCCATGTATACTGCCCTCTGATTTCTGGAATTTTTTTTTTAACACTGGTTAATATTGTTGCTATATCTTTGCTGATTTGCAAAGTAGAAATTGGCAATCATTACTCCACCAATTTCTTAAACAAAAATTGGTTTTAATTTCAAAAGTATTAGATATAGCAGATTTCAACAATTCAATTTGTCTTGTCCGAATTCAGTGGGTGGTTTTTTAAATATATGCAATTTTAATTTGAATAATAATTCAATTGGTCTAATCCAATTTGTTTGTTGCCTTAAAAATTTTCGAAATCTTTCTGTAAAGTGAATTTTATAATTCACTTTAATTCAGTAACTTAAATTATGTATTCGATAACAAGCTTATTATATGTTTGTGTTCTGAACTTATTTGAGAAAGTTGGCTCGAGTATTATACACGTGCTATTTGGAGTGGAAGAAAATTTCATTGGACCTTATAATAAAAAGTTGAACAATTTATTTTGTTCTTGTCGGATTTGTTCCGATTAATCGAAGTACTAAACTTTGATTTGTTTTTCAGAAATGACTTCTGATGATTTGAACTCGGGAGTTCCGATTGGCGCTAATGAGACAAATTTTACGCCCAATCCAGTTGTGCCCAATCAAGTGGTTATCCCGATTGTGTCTCGGGTAGTGGCTAACCCCACTGTTAATGTGCCGGTGAATCATGCTGAGAAACCGGAGAAATTCAACGGTTTGGATTTCAAACGTTGGCAGCAAAAAATGTTGTTTTACTTGACGACGTTGAACATAGCAAGGTTTTTAACTGAAGATCCTCCGAAGTTGAGTGAGGATGAAACAGATGTTCAAGCCGCTCACGCGGTTGATGCTTGGAATCATGCAGATTTTCTTTGTAGAAATTATGTAATGAATGGTTTAGCAGATCCGTTGTATAATGTTTATAGCTCTAAACGAACTGCTAAAAAATTGTGGGAGTCATCAGACCATAAGTATAAGTCCGAGGATGCAGTGGGCTAAAAATTTATAGTTGGCCGTTTCTAGACTTTAAAATGATTGATTCCAAGTCTGTAATAAGTCAAGTGCAAGAACTTCAAATGATTATGCATGATATTCTTGCTGAAGGGATGTTTTTGAATGAAACTTTCCAAGTGGCTGCAATAATTGAAAAATTGCCACCTGCTTGGAAAGATTTCAAGAACTATCTGAAGCACAAACGAAAGGAGATGAACGTTGAAGATCTGATTCTTAGGCTTCGGATTGAAGAAGATAACAAAGGATCCCGAAAGGAAAATGTTCAATCCTCGCATTTTGCTAAAGCCAATGTGGAGCATGGCGAAAGCTCCAAAGGGAAAAAGTAAACCGGGAAAACTGGTAAAGGGTTCAATAATTTGGGACCGAAAGGAGGCATCTCCAAAAAGAAGTTCGAAGGGAAATGCTTCAATTGTGGCGGCAAGGGTCACAAGGCATCTGATTGCAAGAAACCGAAGAAGAATCGGGAGGCAAACATGGTTGATCACATTTCTCAAGAAGTGTCGATATGAACTGGGCTGCGGTGATCTCCGAGGTGAACTTGTTAGGATCAAACCCGAAACAATGGTGGATTGATTCTGGTGCGACTAAGCACGTGTGTTCTGTCAAAGAAATGTTTAGTTCCTTTGAGCCAGCTGAAGACGGCGAGAAGCTGTATGTAATACCCGAGCCTCTCACGACTCACTAGGCCAATATAGTTCATGCATTATATGTTGTTTATTGTTGCTTACATGGCATTGGTATTTTCATCGTTTATATCATTTTATATGGCATGATAAATTTCACCAATTTTAGAACCCTTATATGATACTTAGTTGTCAGACTATTAGATGCTAGCTATTAAATTACACGTGGTAGCTATTCAAAGAGTTACAAGGCTACACGTGTTAAATTTAGGGGTGAAAGGTGACAACAAAGTGTGTATCGAAAGATACAAAATGCGATCAAATTGATTGAATGGATTAATGTAATTTATGATCGAGAACCTGATACTAAGATGTTATATTATTTAAGATTAATAGTTTTATTAATATATATACTTATAATACCCACTCACATATTAGTTCAATATATTGTATATAATTGTATATATTGCACACGTCAATATAAAGGTACACACAAACACATTTATATATATATATATATATATATATATATATATGTAGGGGATGGTTCAAATGGGACACCCCTCCTTATATGAGACGGTGGGGATTCATCTAAACCGTTGCTATTTTTCAATTGAGAGTCATATTTAATGACTGAAAATTAGATTAATAATCAATAATTAAAATTACTAGGGTATAATAGACTATTAAATCTTAAGATTGTAATCGCTAAAATCACGTTCCTAAAATTTAGGGGATGATATGCACAAAATCAGCAACAAAATCCTTCCAAAAATCGTGTATATTTAGTTAAATCACTATTTTTTGTATATTTAGTTCGAAAATCCCGTATCTTTATTTTAATATTCTTGTGTAATTTAAAATGTTTAATCGTATACATATCAAATTTTATTAAGGTGTATATTTAGTTCGAGAATACCGTGTATTTACTTTAATAGTATTATGTAATTTAAATATTTTTCTTTGTATGTATATCAAATTTAACTACGAGTGTATGTTTAGTTCAAAAATATTGTGGCTTTACTCTAATAGTACTGTGTAATTTAAAATGGCTTACTCTATGCATGCCAAATTTAACAGAATTAAATAACCAACCACCAAGTCAAACGTTCCTAGATTATAGGAAGTGATAACTACAAAATAATGGCAACAAAATCTTACCAAATTAAACCCAATAGAGCCCAAAAAACGGCGGATAATACCGAAAATTCGAACCCATGTAGTCAACGTTTCCTAAATTGTAGGATGCAATTCAATACACAGTGAAATAAATATATATTACAGTTAAATTTCGATTATTATACAGTGAACATGCCCTAACCGCACAGTAATATTAAAGTGAATAAACAATATTATTTGGAAGGATTAAACATTTTCTTATCGACTTAGTATGTATATTGTATATCATCTTAAATTATTTGAAAAGATTAAACACATTCTTATTTTTTTGTATAAAATAAATGCACTTCAATACACAGTGAAATAAATATATAGTACAGTGAAATTTCGACATTTATACAATACAACGCTCTTAACCACAAAGTAATGTTAAAGTGAATAAAAACAGTATTATTTGGAATACTATACACTTGAAAGAAACCGCACTAATTATACAACATTCTAATACTAATTACACAGAAAAACCGCACTAATTATACATCATTGTAATACTATGCACGATAAAAACCGCACTAATTATACAACATTCACAAATTCTTAACAACACAATCGCCCCTTCTCATTTTCTTAGGCGGAGCGTTTGCTTCCCCGCCCCACTACTCGTACCACCAATATTAAGCTGCCTTTTTGTTGTCCTCTAGCCATCTTCACAAATTAGCAACTGCAATTAAGAAGACAAAGAAAATATCATCATAATACAGTAAATTATTCTAACACTATACAAACATTTGATGACAAATACATTAAAATGTATTATACAACTACAATTGAAGTTAAACTATGTTGAAGACATACAAAAAAAATGTACTGCAGTAAAACATCAAAATTGTATTAAATAACCACTAAAACTCAACTAAGAATACAGTAGAATAATATCCAGAAAAGTCGAAGTTGAAAATACAAACCTAACCATGAAATTACTAGAAATCGAAATATTCAGAAAAATCGAAGATAACTAAACCCTATAACAATAAATCCCCAACAATCAAAAGATAAAAACCCTAGAAACTACACAAACTACTTCTAAAAATTTCAAGATTTGGTAAAAATTACATACCAAGAAATTAAACAAAATGTGCGAAACTTAAATACCCGCCATGATAACCCACCGCCCAGTGTTACACCATCGCCATCGTCTTAATTGCCCAGGTCCAGAAATTAATAAAAAAAATAAAATTTGAGCAAGGCAATATCGGACCGTCGCGAAGTCGAACAATGGAGGAGAAGATGGTACGATGGCGGATTTGTTTTTTGTAGGCCTGCGTCACCGTCCTCTTCAACGTCGTGATGGTCTTCTTCATGGCGGGTCTCGCAGTGGAGGATGGCGGTGGCTCCGGCGATTTTGGTGCAACGGACGGTGGTGTCTGTGCGTAATACGCAGCGGCGACGAGAAGATGGAGTGTGAGACGGTGAGAAGATGGAGTGTTTGAAGATGAGAAAAAATGGTGAGAAAAAATATTTGAAGGAGGAGAAGTGACGTTTTTTTTGTGATTTTTTGGGTTTGATTTGGTAAGATTTGAAGCCCCTAAAAATCGGGAACCGAAAAAGGAAAATTAAAACTTACCTTCTACACTCAAATAAAAAGACAGATTTGCCCCTAATTAAAAATCCGAAAATAATATAAATTACCAATTTGACCCCCCTAAAAATCCTGCATTAACTACTTGCCTAAAATAAAGGGATTAATCTGAGCCATACAAAATATCAATTCAATGGCTTGGATAAATCCCCACCGTCTCAAATAGGGGGGGTGTCTCATTTGAACCAATCTCTATACATGTATGGTTAGTGATTATCCATATAATAGTAATAGATGGCTTTCCTTAAGTGATAAGTATTGAAGCACTGTATTTTAAGATCAACCGCCTCATTGACAAGTAAAACCAATACTCACGGTTCAAAAAAAAAAAAGAAGAAGATAAAAACAGGTGTCGGGCCGAATAGAGCAAAGAAAGAAAAAGAGCAAGAAGGAAAAGGCGACGAAGTTTTTGGATGAATTGTTCCAAATATACAAATGAAATTAGTAAGTGTTATATTGTTATTCTTTGAATTAGTTCCGTATAAATTTCTGAAATCTAAATTTGCATTGAAAACTTAAAAAGGTGTTCAATCACCCACTATAAATGACTCAAACCATTTCTAAGGAATAGCATACAGGTGTTGGTTATCATATGATTAAAGAAATATGTTATTTGTGAGTAAGCAAACAATTTGAATATAGGAATGCCATATATTTATATTTACAGGTATACTAACTTGATTAGAGTCCTTAAGATTTACATCATGTTTGATATCTGGATAACAATAATAAGAAAATTAATGCATAGTAATAAAGATAATGATTTAAATTAGTAGGGTGTATTTCAGTGAAGTGGTTTTCCAATTAGTTATAAGTGTAATGAATATATTAATTAACACAAAGGAGCATTATATCTTTGAGTGGGATTAAGCATTTAGTTTAGAGAGTTTTTTTTACTGTTGCTTGAAATAACCTTGTTTCTTTATTAATTGTAAATTAGGAGAATATAATAAAATAGATAAACTAGATACAGCAATAAATGTATTATACTTTGAAATTACAACAATATATTAGAAGATATCCTTAAATTGTGATTAGATGATACGGGTAAAGTTTAATAGAAAAATGATGGACAGATTGTTGATATTTGAATAATTTAATGAAAGGGCTATAATACACTATTCTCATAAATGTGAGTCTATATTTAGAATAAGGATTGATGTTCATAGAATATCTGATAAAGCTCTTGATCCTAAAATTCTAATTAAATTTAGGATTCTAGATTATTTAGTGAGATTAGGCATGATAAACTTGTTTACTGGAACTTAGAAATTAATATACTGTATTATTTCAGATTGTTCAATATAAGGTTTGGAATCAAAGTTAAGCGACCACTAAGTAAGTCACTTCCGAGAGTTAAAGGTAAGTAAAAATCCATCTGCAACTGTAATTCATGAACATAGTATTGTTTGAATTGATTGTATTATATGTGACTGTGATGGTATCTTGTTGAATATACGTGGATATTATATTTTGCATAATTGGCTTGTATGATGTTGCAATATGGTGCTTGGTGAGCCATTGAACATACCATTCACAAGCATTTGCATGTGCATGCATATTACAAGAGGATGTTCGCATGCACGAAAATATTTTACGGAAGAAAATGGTTGTTTGTTGACCACTGCTAGTGCACCGAGGCACGATGGGCGTGCTTATGACATATGTTTAGGTATAGCAAGTGGGATACTTCCTGGTGAACACAGAGCTAGATAGGAGATGGGCTCTTGTTGGGTCACAGGAGGATGGTCCATTTGTGAGTACCTATGTTATGACCTGCGGGGGTGGGATACTTCTTGGCGGACATAAGGGACGCAAGTAGGGACCCTTGGTCAGCGGGAGGATGGTCCACACGTAACATCATAACGATAATATTGGCCATTTGATTATTCAAAAGCGAGCTCTTTTCCGGTGCATAGTAGTTGGGTCGGGGCCCAAATGAAAGAAAATGATTTTAGAAAAGTGTTTTGATCCAAGGATTTTACAAGCGAGCATTACATATTGGAAAAGCATCACTATTCTTTGGACATGCATGATTTTTACTTGCCGAGCTTTAGCTCATGTAGGTCATGCATTGCGGTGAGCATGACAATACCGAGCCTGTTAGCTTATTGGGCAATGCCGAGCTTCATCAGGTTTTGAGGGTCATGGATATGGATGACGACTGTCGGGCTTGTTGTTGGGTTCATGTTTATTTTTTTGTTGTGTTTATGAAGGAACTCGTCATCGTTTATATCTTTTTGTTTGTATTGTAAAAATATGTAAACTAGCTTCTTTGTTTGAGTTTTGGGTTTGTATATCTAGTCATCGTGTTTACGTACAAATAGGATTGATTGGCCTTTTGCCTCTAAATGATAAAATCTCTGTTGTAGTGTGCGGGGTTTGTTTCGTTGATCGTATGTTATTAAATTTAAATACGGGAAAAAAAAAAAATTACACGTTTTAAAAAAGGCTTTATGGTCGAGTTGTGATATTTATATATTTTCTAATAGTAGTAATAGGGGTGGGCGTCACAGAGTGGTATCGAGCCCGGCTGTGTTCTAGACTATCCATGTACATGAACTCAAAACTTGTGGAGCGCAAAGAATGACAAGAAGTTTTACTTTATTGTCTAATGAATTTTATGTTTCATGAAATTATATTGGCCATGTATTATTAGGTTATCCTAAAATAATATTTGGTCATGGTGAGAACTAGAGGTGAGAGTAGTGGTGGGAATATAAATCAAGGAGGAGACACCTATACCAATGGGTGATCGAGATAATGTTATAACTCGTCATACGGAGCTTATCCAACGACAATCGAACAAATTCAACAACTCATCCATCATAGAGATATAATTTGGAGAACATAGGGCGGAGATGAATCAACCCGGACAAAGGGCGGATCAAGTCGAGATCGTGGGAGAAAGGTTCAAAGCTAAATCCACCAACTTTTGAAGATGCATCGATCCTACAATTTTGAAGACTGGTTGAGGACTTTAGATAACATGTTTCAATATAGTAGGGTCCAGAAGAAGAAAAAGTAATGTGTGCTTTGTTTATGCTTCGTGGAAGTGCGGGACATTGGTGGGATACGATGACAAGCATAGAGGATGTCACAATAATGACCTGGGAAAGATTTAAAGAACTATTCCGAAACAAGTACTTCACGGCTCCTGTTCGTGTAATGAAGATGAACGAGTTCATACAACTACGCCAGGGAGCTATGACTGTCGGGGATTATATTCGCAAATTTGAAGAATTGTCCAGGTTTGCCACTCACATGGTTAGCAATCGACGCACTAAAAGTAGAGAGATTCCTTGAAGGTCCGAGGCTTAACTATATAGAGATGTCGCATGGCAGAATTCAAGGAGTAACCTATTCACGGAGTTCTTTGAAAGAGCACTAGTGGCAGAACAAGCTGAATTAAGAATCTTTCGTGCCCAGGAAGCTAGACGCCAATTCAAACAAGGACAGGGACAAGGATGGGCTGGAAGTCAGAAGAAGAGAGTTTTCCAATTTCAACAGCCACATAAACCCAACTTTCAGCCACGTCAAGGACAACAACAATGGGAACAAAATAAACGTCAAAGAGCTGATCAGGGCAAGGCACCTATAACACTACCTTTTTTGTCATAGGTGCAAGACTCAACATACTGGAAATTGTCCAGTAGAGACAAGAAGATGTTTTACGTGTGGAATGACAGGACATCTTGCTAACATATGCCCAAACAATCTGAACACATCCGGACAAAAGAAAATGCCGGCTAGAGCGTTTACTATCACCGGAGAGCGGACACGGAGGCTAACCCATCGCAGACAGTAAACTTCTTATTTTTGACACCCCAATATTCATATTGTTTGTTTCGGGAGCGACACATTCATTTGATACATTGAGTATGTGAGGAGACTGAGTAAGACACCTGATGTAGCTAAAGTGGGTTATAATGTAATAATTCTCTCAGGAGATTCCAAGCAGACTAAACAGATTTTGAGACCTTGTGTTATTCCAATTGAAAATAGAGAATTTTATGTGGATCTAATTGTGTTATCCATGAACGACTATGATTTCATTTTTGGGTATAGATTGGTTGTTTAAGTATGGTGCCACAATTAATTGTTAGAGAAAATAGTGATATTTCAACCCCAGGAGAATATTCATTTACCTTCACCGGAATCACGACCCACTTAAGATTTCCAACGATATTAGCACTAAAGGCATGACGTTTACTAGACGGGCGTGAAGGATACCTAGTAAGTGTCATGAGTATCGATGAACAACACCAATCAACCCTTGATGAAGTTCCAATAGTAAGAGAATATCCCAATGTATTTCCAGATACCCGACCATGAGATCGAGTTTGTTATTGACCTACTTCCGGGAACATCTCCAATCTCTAAAGCTCCATACCGCATGGCTCCATCCGAATTGAAAAAAATCGAAGATCCAATTGCAGGAGTTGCTAGATAAAGGTTTCATTAGACCTAGCTTCTCGGCATGGGGTGCACCGGTCTGTTCGTGCGAAAGAAGAAAGGTACGATGAGATTGTGTATCGACTCACGCGAATTAAACAAAGTCATCAATAATTGGCCACAAACCACAAATCCTTTAGAATTACATAGTTTTTAAGGTTTAGCCGGCTATTATCATCAGTTTATGGAAGGATTCTCCAAGATTGCTTCGCTTTAACGATTAACGGAAAAAGCGTCACATTCAAATGGGACGGAGGCAAGCGAACAAAGTTTTCAATAATCGAAAAAGAGATTGACTTCGACACCTATTCTATCAATTCCATTAGCACTAGAGGTTTTGTAGTTTATAGTGATTGCGTATTCGTCTGACAATTGAAAGACTATGAAAAGAACTACCCTACGCATGATTTAGAGCTTGTTGTAGTAGTGTTTGCTGATTTCAAACTATCGGGAAGGGAGTATTGCGATTTAAAGAACGATTATACGTGCCCAACGCGGGGATGATCTCCAAGAAGATGTTCTAGCGAAGCGCATTCAACGCCATATTCTCGTACATCCAGGAGCTACTAAAATGTACAGAGATTTGAAGATGCATTCTTGGTGGCCAGGCATGAGAGGTGATATCGCCAATACGTGGAACAATGTTTAACTTTGTCTAGGTCCGAGGGGTGTAAGTGTAAGGTTTACAAGGGGGGTTGAATAAACCTTACCAAATTTTTGATTTAGTCATTTTAAAAGTTCGAGTGATACTACACGATTTGTGTCCTTGGTGGAACAACCAATTTAGTTGATCAAGAGAGTTAGTCTTTCAAATGACTCGATTTGTTGATGGAATAACTCAAATTTGTTAAGTCTAAATTAACTCAATTGTGGTTTGTTTTTCAGCGGAAGACTTAACACCCTTAAGTTTGGTTAAGTAGAGATTTAGAGCTTGATTTAGTACTTAGAAATTATCTAATGGATAGCAAATATGTGAGAAATAAACATATATGATGCCGAGAATTAAAGTCTTTGAAATGTAAATGACACAATAAGATTTTTATAGAGGTTCGAAGATGGGGTAATTCTTCTACTCCTCTCTTCTCCAACTCCTGGAGGAATCCACTAGGTATTGATCAAGATACAAAGTGGTAATGATCCCGATACAAGTCTTGATCACACAACGGTGACTTGATCCTTTGGGACTCGATCCGAGACGCCTTGATCACTCTGGCTTCTCGCATGCGACTCGCCTTCTTCACAGGGGTGCGCTTTGCTACTACAGACTCACTTGCTTAAGCTCTTTGGATTTGATCACGAAGCCCTCCAAAAGCTCAAGACTTGGTTCGACCTTGAACCTTCCTACAATCCTTCGTGGAATGTAGACCCCTTGATTTTTCAAGTATTTTCCTCTTCAACCGATTGAAGTTATCTTTCCTTCACAGGTGAGTGTTGGATTGATGTTCTTCGTAGTGTAGGCTTGAGGATTGAGAATATTTCAGGTTCTGACTCTAATAATTGCTTGAACGTTTTGGTTCGGTCTCTCTCTCTCTTTTTTTTTTTTGAGTGATTCCTCGGCCTTTTATAGTGATCTTTCAAAAATCGCCCGTTGAAGAGATAGGCTTATTTTTGAAAGTCACTTGTGGTCGTTGGCTTGTCTTGTTGCGATCCTTGGAATTGCCATTTCCTCGTATGAATTGTTCTTCACCTTTTCGAGTTTCGACACGGTGTAGTGCTTCCCATTGGTTTATTCCTTTTGCACGCGCTCGGGGATCGAGCACTTGAGTAAGGTAGTATGGAGATATTACTTGTTTAGGTAATTCTCTTGATTTACGGCAACGGATCTTTTGATTATCTCGACTTTGCATTTCCTTGCTTTCCCCAGGTGACTTAGAGTCGCCTTCCAATCATTGGATGACTCTTTCGCCACTTCGGCCTTGAGACTTGGCTTTTCTTGAGTTGACTTGACCGATACTCCACTCGTTGTATCTCGATTTGCTTCTTGAGAGAGTTCCCGTCTACTCTTCTTTGCCATACTCGGTTGTCTTGCAAATGAGTCTTCCTTCTAGTCTCGGTTGTCCTCTTGCATGTTTGGGCGTAGCTGACTTAACTCCTTGACCAGCCCCCTATTTATTACAATGCATTTTACAACACAAAATGGGGTGCCAACTTCCTATTCTAAGTTTTACATGGCATTCGTCAAAATCTAAACAATAAATTTCCTAACAATTTCCCCCTTTTTGATGATGCCAAAACTTAAACCATTCAAAAATGCAAACATCAAAGATACATACAGATAGTGTATTGACATAGAATGTATGCGTAGAATCAATCCTTTTATTGATCATAACATTCTTGTTCTTTTACAGCTGTTGTTTACAAGGTGTATCAGAGCAAACATTTGTCTACACAAAAAAATGAAGAATTTATAGCTTTACTTGAAGACTTACATAGTATGTATTTACATAATGAAATACATGAAGGGGTGGACAAGAACACTTCATCTCCTTCATTCTCCTCTTCTTTCATCTTGTTCAAGATCTTCGCTTCTTCTTCTCTTTTTCTCATCGTCACCGCCTTCTTCTTCTTTTCATATGCCTTCCTCGGGCAGCCTTCATCTCTTCTTAATCTTTCTTGTCTTTCCTCCCATAGCTGAGTTTGTCTCTTGTTTTCTTCTTCTATTCTTTTCGCATACTCAAAGATTACTTTTAGCCACTTGCAAATTTGCTATTTGGTCAAGACCAGCCCAGTGAGATCTCTCCTTTCTTCCCTGGATCTACGTATTCAATGTTTTGGGCGAGGCCTAGGTCCAAACCTCTTCCTCCACATTTGCTTTTTCCCTACCCGGGCGTGTATTGTCTTGGGGTCTTCTTCTTTCCGGTGAGTGACGGCGTAGAGTGACCAACTGAGCAGAGTGATCGGTGAGTCTGTCCGCTGTCGCCTTCTTCACATAACGTGAGACCCTTTTCCCAAGACAAGTCCCAAGCTTGAGCCATAGACATATTTGCAAAGTATCCTTCGATGCGGCGTTTTAAATTCATCAAGCGATCGTGGCTCTGTCCGACATCCGAGATGGCATAAGTGTCTCTGTCTCTTTGGAATGCCCCCATGTTGTTTCAAGATGTTCATAACTCGGGCATCCATTCTTTCTTCCACTTCCTCCATCCCTGCTTCAATTGTCTTTCTCTTTTCGACCATAGATATAGCAGAGTGTTGGAGTGGCGAGTCACAGGGAGTTTCTTTTGCGATAATGTCACCGTGATAAGACCTTGTTGGGGGTTTGTGCGATCATCAAGGTCACATCTTTCGATCCTTCCCCCTCAACGGATTTTCCTTTCTTTTGTTTCAACACTTCCTCATTTGTCTTTTCCTTCGCAATTTGATCCTCTTTTCAAACCGGATATCTTCGTGCTTTAAGGTATTCCTCTTCCCCCTTTTTGGCATCATCAAAAGAGAGAGGAACGCTCGAATCATTGGCAAGCGGGAAGTCGAGCTCGCTTTAAGGTATGCCTCGAGTCTCCGCTGCGGTGTATGCGGCACTAAATTCGGATCGAGTAGCGTTGGACTCTGCTTTGAAATTAGCTTCATCTCGGCCCATGAGAAGGCTGAATTTTCTATTCATGTTTTCTTCCAAATGTTGTAGATCACTCTTATTTTGCTCACGCACGAGCTTTATCTCGGCAGTGTGAGCTTCATGCATGTGCTCAATGTGTTCTCTCAATTTTGTTTTTGCATCGCATTCTCGACTCTCCATACCAGCAGTTTGTTGAACAATGTCTCAAGTATCTAACTTGTTCCACACGCATTGTTTCTTCTTTGTTGCCACCATTCCCTCGATCCCGTTATGCCTCTCAAGTCGCGATAAGATTGGCATCTTTGTTGTCGATCGCATGTCCATAGAGGCCTCGATGCCTCTCCATCCGTTCAATCTCAAGCAAATAATACCTTGAACACCTCGCGAACTTCAAATTGATTCTTCCGTTGCGGTGATGGCCATGCGGCGTCAAAGTCATAGTCACCGAACGATGGTACCGACGAGATGACAGAGGAGTCCGGAAGCGTGCGAGCTCGTTCTCGACTCTTCAGGGAGGTCGGGTACCTCCAGAGAGAAAGGAAAAGATTCTATAAAGGAATCATCACGGCCAACGGTATTTGTTCAATGATGAGAGGTGCGCGTGAAGTTCCTTTTTGGAGTCGAACTCCGCTGCGCAGCTTGGGAAGCCTCGCAGATGGACTCTGTTTGGTGGGGTCTGTTGTGAAGTGGACCCGACTTTGCCGAGCCTCAACTGTCTCAACGGCCGTTGGTCTCAATTTGGTTTCTCCAATTGAGTGGACTGGTCCTCGGCCTTATCAAGCGTCATCGGACGATGATGAGATTTCCATTGGTGGCTCATCATCAAAATTGAAAGTTTGACGAGTAGTCTTGAGATCGACTTGCTCGTGCTTGGAACATCCGGTGAGTCTTTTGGGATCATCACGGGGGATGACTCGGCTTCTTCGTCGCGCTTCCGATCCCGGAAAGGTTACATCGGGATTATCACGGGAATCATGAAGCGTGCTTATCTCCTCTTGAGGATGGGTCAATGATAGCGGAGGGATGTTCTCTACTTGACTTCTTTACCCCGGGAAGTCTCAACCTCCCGTGGGCCTTCATTACCTCCTGCAGTCTCGATCCGCAGCCGAGGCTGGACCTCCCTTTCGACGTGTGTCATTTGTCTTAGGGTCTTCTCGAGGTGGCATCCATTGGAGTCTCAACCCCACGGATTGCACTTTCATCGCCCCCAGTGTTAACTCCCGGGGTTGTTCCTTCTTGTGCCTCGACCGCATCGCGGCGTCATTAGCCTTCGAGTAGTTGGCACCTCATTTGAGACAGTTTTAACTATCCGAGCTTCGTTGATGGCAACTTGTCTTTGCTTTTTGCGTTTGTACTTTCTCCACTTCGCCTCCTAGATTTGTAGGAGTCATCTGCAAACATTCTCAGACCTTGCCGCGGTGGAGGGAGTTTCCTCACTCGGTGGCTTACCAACCGAGTGACTTGGAATGGGGTCACTCGTCTCCAAACTCCCTACTGTTTCTACCGAGTGTTCGTCGTTGGGGGCGGTGGTAAGACACCTTCGTTAGGGGTTGGCTCAACCCGGGGTCCCCACTAACCTAGTTTCATCGCCAGATTCCTTAATTCCTTCTTCCGAGTGAGGGAAGTGGTGGCAAGCAACAACGGTGGCGATTTCTTTGAACCACTCCCATTGGATCAATTTCAGTGTGTTCGAAGGACTCTCCTGGTCCCTCCATCATGCTCTTCTCATGAAGAATTCTCGGATTCATGCATTGCTTGCTGCATTTGCAATTCTTCGTGGCGGCGAAAGAGTCCGGATCCTCATCATCCGCGATAAGACATCAAGGAGAGGATGTGTGTGTTCTGGGTGCTTGGGAGATAGGCATATCTTTGGCCTTCTCACGTGCCTCGGCTTCCTCTGTCTGTCTTTCCTTCTCCTTGTCCTTGAAGATCTGCGGGATATCATGCGAGCTTGTCTTCATCCCGTCCGGGATCACGCAGGAGGTCGTCAGGAAGTTCAACAGATTCCTCTTCTTCTTCGATAAACTCGGGCGTTGGAACTGTTCCTGGATCGACTCAATTTCCACTTCCTCCACTCTCGCATGACGATTTTGGATGTCCGGGTAAGGTGGGGATAGGATCATCACATCACTATCGGCTCTATCGCCTTCTTCTTGTGTCTCACTTGCGCGAACTACATCTGTGTTTTTAGTTTGCCTCTGTGATCGCTTCACAGACTTAGTTGTTTCATCAATTACATCGGGGACTCTCTTTGCTTGTCGATTTAGCTCGTATTTGTTCGGTGAGTGGTGACTCGGCCCGGTTTCAAGCTCGGAGCGCTTGATAATTCTTCTTCGTCTTCTAGTTTGTACCGAGAGGGATTTACTGGTTCGAGAGATTTCTTCTAAGTCTTGGCGGCGGGGTCGGTGGTGTCTTCTTCGAGAGCTGGCCGTCTTGGCTTATCGAGATCTCCTCTTTTTGACGATCCGAGAAGGTAGTTGAGAGTCCTTCTCAACCACGCTAGCTCAGGGCGGGGACATGGGCTGCAGGGGCGGGTGACTCGCTGCGAGGGGCGGTGAGCTGGGCGGTGACTGACTCGCTGCGGGCGGGAGAGGAGGTTTGACTTTCTTTCTGCGGCAGAGCATGTTAGATCTTTTTAGCAAGTGCAGGGCGCCTTTCTTCTTTGGTGGAGAGGAAACAGTGTATCTTCAGGGTGGTGATTCCCCCTCACTCGTGTCGCTCTCTTGGCATAGGCTCTCTTCGTGCGCGCAGAGGTTTGATCTAAACATCCTCTTGTTTACATGGAACGCCTTTCCATGTCTAAGAGGACTCCTTTCACCTCCATCACCGGCCAATCACTGGCCATATCCTAGGGATCCTCCAAATGTGCCATCTTCCTTGAAGGATTTGTTCCTACATTTTGGCATAGTCTGCTGTGACAAGACAAACTCATTGATTTATTTTCCTTTCTTCCATGATCGCCGCCATCACGATCAACTTTGCTTTGACGATTGGTCAAAGTCGCCAAATTTGATGTCAATACATTTGGCAACTATGTCCCAACGACTTGTGATAATCCTCCTTTAGCAGTCTCTTGTTTGTTGTGTAAACTATTTTATCGGTGTAGTCGGGCTTGGCTATTTCCTTCCAGCGGCGGCCAGGTTTACATCGGCCGTTAATTTCGATGCTCCTTCCGTTGGTAGTGAGCGGTGTTCACCAAATCCTTGGCGAGAGATGGTGAGCTTCTTTCCGTGAAGATGACTTTATCCCATCATTGTGAATCTCGGCATTCACGTAGAAGCATGCGACCTTCTCCACATAGGTCATCGGATATTCCATCGTCAGAAACGATTTCAGCCCGGACGTTTCGAGCTTTTCAGCTATTTTCTTTATGAGGGCGTCATTGGACCCCTGTTTGACCATGCCCTCGAAATCCACGGTAGACCCGGTGTGGATTTGCTTTCCTAACTTGACAAAATCATAGGTTGGTGCCATTTTTTGATTTCATCAAGAAAACTTAGAGATTGATTTGAAGATAGATAGGGTTTTGAGAGAATTTTTGCCTTTGCTTCCGAGAGAGAGAGAAATGAACAGTTTTGGTAGTGTGTGAGAGAAACGGACGAAAATGGTTTAAGTATGGTTTATGAAAGGACGTGCGGGTGGTTTTTGAAATGTGATCGAAATCAACGGCTTAGATTTTGCACGCCGATTTAGCATTTAATGTCTCGTATTTAATGCGGCAAAGATTTATATCCAATCATAAGCTTGGTGTGCGGCTTTTGCCTGTACACGTCATAATTATCGGCGTAATCCTTAAAAACATTCCCGCTTCAATTAAAAACGAGCTGCGTTTTTGTCACTTTGTTCATAAATGACTCGAACTTTTACTCTCAAATTTGGTTTAGCTCTTCTTTTCTCATTTCTCTTTGTGACTCGGTGTCGGTGACTTGGTATAGATGTCTTTCCGATACGGTGATTTACTTAGTGATTTGTTAGTTGACTCTTTTTCTTTTTTGTGTTCCATTTCTTTTCTTTTGATTCTTCCGAGTGTCACTCACTCAATTAACCCTAACTCATGCTTGAGTTCTTCAAATCTTGACTCACATAATGGTTTTGTGAAGATGTCACCAATTGTTTATCGGTTGAGATATATTCCAAGATGATGTCCTTCTTTTCAACATGATCTCTTATGAAGTGATATCGACATCGATATGCTTTGTTCTTGAGTGCAACACAGATTTTGAGTGATTGCAATTGCACTTGTGTTATCACACATGATTGGAATTTCTTTTTCCTCAACTTCATAGTCTCTCATTTCTTTGTCTCATCCATAGGACTTGGGCACAACAAAGTTTGCCCGCAGCCTATGTATTCTCCTTGTTGTAGAGGTGGCTATTGAGTTTTGCTTCTTGCTAAACCAGAAATCACTGTTTCCCAAAGATTTGACATGTGCCCGAGGTGCTTTTCCTATCAACTCGCATCCAAAGATAGTCAGTCCGAATAGCCAATTAGCTTGAATCCACCTTCCTTTGGATACCATAAGCCAACTTATTGGCTTCCTTTCAAGTATCTCAATATTCTCTTAGTTGTTGTCATTTGGCTCTCTTTTGGAGCGATTGAAATCTTGCACATACACCTACAACAAATGTGATGTCCGGCACGCTCTTTGTAAGATAGAGCAATGATCCAATAAGTGCTCAGTATCTTGTTTGATCTACAGGCTTGCCATCTGCATCCATGTCCATTTTGTCGATGTATTCATTGGTATTTTCACGAGAAGACTTCTCCTCCATACCAAATTTCTTCATTAACTCTCTGGTGTATTTTGTTTGACTTATGAAGGTTCCATCCTTCAGTTGTTTCACTTGGAGTCCAAGGAAGAATGTCGACTCTCTCCCATCATGCTCATTTCAAATTTACTTTGCATGAGGTTTGAAAATTTTTCACATGACTCTTTGTTTGTGGATCCAAAAATGATGTCATCCACATATATTTGAACAAGCAAGATACTCTTTTTGTCTTGAATTCTGAAAAGTGTTCTATCTACTTTTCCTTTTGTGAATCCATTTTCGATTAGGAATTGTGACAAGGTATCATACCATGCTCGGGTGCCTGTTTCAATCCATACAAAGCTTTCTTGAGTTTGTATACCTTATCTCCAAGAGTCTTTCGCTCAAATCCTCGGAGGTTGTTCAACATACACTTCTTCTTCCAATAGACCATTTAGGAATGCACTTTTTACATCCATCCGATATACAATGAAATTCTTGTGAGTCGCATAGGCAAGAAACATCCTTATAGCTTCCAATCTTGCTACGAGGAGCAAATGTTTCATCAAAATCTATTCCTTCTTCTTGGCAATATCCTTTGGCTACTAGTCTTGCTTTGTTTCTTACCACGTAACCTTCCTCGTTCATTTTGTTTCGAACACCCATTTAGTACCAATAACGTTTTGATGGGTAGGTCTTTGAACTAATTCCCATACTTTATTTCTTTCAAACTATTCAGCTCTTCTTGCATAGCTTGAATCAATGTGTGTCGTCCAAAGCTTGTAACACATCTTTGGGCTCTATTTGCGAGATAAAGCATGTGAACATAGCTTCTTGTTGAGTTCGATCTTGTTTTGACACCTTCTCTTATATCTCCAATGACAAGTTCTCGTGGATGGTCTTTCAGCCATCTTACATCCGGTTGAAGCAAGTTAGCAAGGTTCAATCGTCTAGCAGTTTGTGTTGCTTTGATCAGCTCTCTCGTAGTCACTTAGCTGCAAATTTTCATTTGTTTTTGAGATTGACTATCTCATCTTCTTTCGAGTTTATAATTCCTTGCTTCAAAGATAGGGACTCTTCTCGATCGTTGGATGATTGACTTATCGGTGACTCTTCAATGTCTTCTCCATTTATATTTGGCTCATCGAATACCACATGAATGGATTCTTCTCGCAACCATAGTCCTCTTGTTGAGTACTGTAGGCTTTGCTTTCAATTTGAGTATCCCAAGAAGATACCTTCATCGACTTTAGCATCGAAGGCCTTTAGGTTATCTTTGCCATTGTTATGGATGAAGCATTTACATCCAAATATTCTAAAATACGCAACATTTGGTTTTCTTCCAGTCCAAATCTCATAGGGAGTCTTTGTCATTTTGTCTATTTATCATACATCTGTTTTGAGTGTAGTTTGTGTTTATTGCTTCACCCAAAATCTTTTTGGTAATCTGTTTCAACTAACATGGTCCTTGCCGCTTCTTTGAGAGTTCTGTTCCTTCTTCTCGCAACTCCATTCTCTTGTGTGGAGTCCTTGCTCAGCCGATAGTTCATGACCAATACCATTTTCAATACAATACCGAGTTATTATTCCGTTGACAAACTCGGTTCTCTGTCGATCTTATTTTGATAATGGTTTGGCTCTTCTCATTTTGAATCCTCTTCATCGATTTGTGGTAGTTTCGTAGAGTTTCTTTCTTCTTACACATGAATATTGTCCATGTATATCTTGAGTAGTCATCTACTACCACCAAGGTGTATTTCTTTCCACTTATCTTCATTTGGTTCCTTTGGGCCAAATAGATCCATATGTAGAGATGCAATATTCTTGTTGAAGATGGACATGTCTTTTCTTTGAATGATGATTTGATTTGTTTTCACTTCGACATCGTCACATATACTCTCCTTTTCGTATATCGAGTCCTGGAAGCCCTTCCACAAGACTACGGCAAGCTTGTTAATCGTTTTGAAATTCGGGTGATTGACTTTTTGTGCCACAACCAACTTGATTCAATTTGTGCTCTTTTGCTAATAGACAGTGTGTTGTGTGTAGCGGTTGACCAATCTACTACATACATGTTCTTTTATCGCATCCTTGCAACACAACTTCATTCGATTTAGTATCCTTGATTTGGCATATACCCATGTTGAATCCAACATTATAGCCCTTGTCACGAGTTGATCGATGCTTAGCAAGTTGAAGTTGAGTCCTTCAACATATGCAACATCCGTGATTTCTAATCCGTTCCTCTTGATGGATCCAATGCCTCTTATTTCACCTGGAGCTTCATTTCCTCCAAATATGACTTTTGCTCCTTTTACTTCCTTGAATTTTGATAAATTTTTCTTGTTTCTGTCATATGTCCGGGAAACGACCACTATCCATATACCAGGTTCCTTGGCACTCACTGTTCCTTGAAACGCAATCAAGGAAATTAAGTTTTAGGTACCCATACTTGTCCGGGTCGAGGGGTTAGAATTGTAAGAAGATCCAACCAACTTATAGCCAAATGATTTGACTCTAAGGGGTTGCCATCTATCAGTGCCATAATCATAATTAATCTTGGCAAATTTCTTGGGGATTCTAGGTTCATACAATTTGTCTCTTTTTCTCGTATGCTGTGTATAAGTTTTAGCAATCGCCTTCTTTGGGTAATTGTGGTGTCTCTCGAGTGTAGTGCCTAGGTGCACATGTGTCCTGATGAAAGCTCTTATACTTTTGGAATGGCCTTTCTTGAGTTCTAGGCCTTTGTCATTTGGGCTTATATTCCATAAGTCTATCCGATAGTTCACATCATTCCAATCAGCTTGGCTTGGATATTTTCTACCATTCCCATCATATGTATTTCTTTTATAGATTTTTAAGGGTTTTGGTAGCTCTCGCTTCTTTTCTGAGTATTTTCTGTTTGGAGTTTCTTTGAGGAACTTGGTGAATCTTTTCTCTGTTTGTCCTTTCAGCCGCACTCAATGGTGTTTCCTCTTCCTTTATAACCAAGGCCAGTTTGCTTGTAATTGTGCTTTGGAGTGAATGTGTGTGCAACATTTAGAGTTTTGGTTTTTTTAGACTCTTCATTGCTTGAAGATCCTTTTTCCAAAATTACTCTCGAAGTTTGACATATCACAGAGGAGTTAAATCCTAAGCCTGTCTTGTCTCCACATTCTCTTTGACTCATAATAAGATCATCTAATGATTTAGATGCCTTAGTGAATGAGGCAATAACATTTTTGAGGTCATTCTCCCTCTTTTCTATGGCAGCAATTTCTGCTATTAACTTAGCATTTTCAGCCTTTAAACTTTCATTCTCATCAGCTATTTGACATAGAGTACTCAGCTCCTTGGTCAGCTTTGAGTTTTGGCTCTTGAGTAGGCTGTTTTCCTCATTTAATAGTGTGTGTGAGGATTTAATGTGTTCAAAATCTTTCATCATTTTGCCTAATGAATCATAAAGATCAGTGGGTGATGAAGTGTGTGTGTCACGATCACTATCACTAGAGTCCGAGTTTGATGAGTTAGAGTGTACCTCATCTTCTTGGTCGAGGTTGATCTTGTTCATTGGCCATCAAACAGATCGGGCTTCTTCTTCGTGAGTCACTTGAGTAGTCGGCTTCATTGCTCTCGAATCGTTGTCTCTCTTGACTTGGCTGTTTTGTGATCTCTGTAGCAACATTGCCTTTTTCTTTTCTTGTCTTCTTTTCTCGAAGACCTTTCTTTCTTCTTCATTCCTGTATTTGTTGACTACAGGATATGGGCAATCAATCGCGTAGTGACCTGGTTGTCTCAGTTCCAAAGATAGATATTCAACCTTTTGATCAGCTTTTTCCATTCTTGGATTTTCAGCCCTTTGATATTCAGCCTTTTGATGATCTGTTCTCTTGGTTGGCCTATCTTCCCTAGATTTGGAGTGAGTGAGTGTCTTCCGGAAGATTCGCCCTTTCCTCTCTTGTAGTTCTTATTGAAGAACTTGTTGAACCTTTTAACCATCGGGGCTATTTCTTCCGGATCAATGACTTCTTTGACCTCGACTCTCTTCCCATCTTTAACAATTAGAGCAAATTTGCTTGGGCATTGTCTCTTCCTGGTCTTTTTCTTCTCGGCTCAAACTCGTAGGCTTTGAGGTCCGAGAATAGTTCATGGTTGGATGTCTTTGATAGGTCCATGGAATGTCTTAGTGCCATGACCTTCATTTCCCATTCAGGTGGAAGACTTTTGAGAATCTTCATACACATTTCTTCTGTGTGTATATTCCTTTCCAAGTGCGGATAGCTCGTTGGTGATTTCGTAACCGAGCATCCGGTTGATCCAGGTTTTCTCCCGAGATCATTTTGAAGTTCTCAAATTTCTATACGACCACCGATAATTTGTTTTCTTTGATTTGCTCGAGCCTTCACAAATCAATGTTAGCTTGTCCTGCATTTCTTTAGCCGTTTTGCATGATTTGACTTTATTGAACATGGCTTTGTCCAAGGTTTTGTAAAGGATGTCCTTGGCTACATTGTCCATGTTGTACCTTTTCTGTCATCATTTGTCCATTGATTATTGGTTTTTCAACCATGGCAGGTCTGGGAGCGACAAGATCTTCACCCTCACCGCAACTCTTCTTACAAATGTTGTGTTCACCTTTAAGATTTGCAAGTGGCCCATCCTCTATCACTATCCACATATCATCATGTAATCTTTGATAGATGAGCCTCGCATCTGAATTTTCCAATCATCAAATTCTTCAATTGTGAACATAGGGATACGTGTCAAATTTGCTTCCATGATAATAAATTTTAATGATAAAGAGAGTTTTGAAAGTTTAAGTACTAAAGCGGACTTTGAAAAGTTTGGAGATCTAGTTCAAGAACGGTGCGGAGGGCTCAATGAACCAACCGCTCCGATACCACTTGTAGGTCCCAAGGGGTGTAAGTGTAAGGTTTAGAAGGGGGTTGAATAAACCTTACCAAATTTTTGATTTAGTCCTTTTAAAAGTTCGAGTTGATACTACAGTTTGTGTCCTTGGTGGACATGACCAATTTAGTTGATCAGAGAGTTAGTCTTTCAACAGACTCAATTTTTTTGTTGATGGAATAACTCATTGTTAAGTCTAAATTAACTCAACGTGGTTTGTTTTGTGGATTGGAAGACTTAACACCCTTAAGTTTGGTTAAGTAGTGATTTAGAGCTTGATTTAGTACTTAGAAATTATCTAATGGATAGCAAATATGTCGTGAGAAATAAACATATATGATGCAAGAATTAAAGTCTTTGAAATGTAAATGACACAATAAGATTTTTATAGAGGTTCGAAGATGGGGTAATTCTTCTACTCCTCTCTTCTCTAACTCCCTGGAGGAATCCACTAGGTATTGATCAAGATACAAAGTGGTATGATCCGGATACAAGTCTTGATCACACGGTGACTTGATCCTTTGGGACTCGATCCGAGACGCCTTGATCACTCGGTGGCTTCTCGCACGACTCGGCTTCTTCACGGGGGTAATTGCCTTGCTACTCTGACTCACTTGCTTAAGCTCTTTGGATTTGATCACGAAGCCCTCCAAAAGCTCAAGACTTGGTTCGACCTTGAACCTTCCTACAATCCTTCGTGGAATGTAGACCCCTTGATTTTTCGGTATTTTCCTCTTCAACCTGATTGAAGTTATCTTTCCTTCACGGTGAGTGTTGGATTGATGTTCTTCGTAGTGTAGGCTTGAGGATTGAGAATATTTCAGGTTTCTGACTCTAATAATTGCTTGAACGTTTTTGGTTCCAGTCTCTCCTCTCTTTTTTTTGAGTGATTCCTCGGCCTTTTATAGTGATCTTTCAAAAATCGCCCGTTGAAGAGATAGGCTTATTTTTGAAAGTCACTTGTGGTCGTTGGCTTGTCTTGTTGCAGTCCTTGGAATTGCCATTTCCTCTTATGAATTGTTCTTCACCTTTTGAGTTCGACACGGTGTAGTGCTTCCCATTGGTTTATTCCTTTGCACGCTTCGGTCGAGCACTTCGAGAAAGGTAGTATGGAGATATTACTTGTTTAGGTAATTCTCTTGATTTTGCAACGGATCTTTTCGATTATCTCAACCGCATTTCCTTGCTTTCCCAGGTGACTTAGAGTCGACTTCCAATCATGGATGACTCTTGGGTCACCCGACTTGAGACTTGGCTTTTCTTGAGTTGACTTGATTGATACTCCACTCACCGTATCTCAACTCGCTTCTTCAAGAGAGTTCCCGTCTCTCTTCTTTGCCATACTCGGTTGTCTTGCAATGAGTCTTCCTTCTAGTCTCGATTGTCCTCTTGCATGTTTGGGCGTGGCGACTTAAACTCGGCTTGACCAGCCCTATTTATTACAATGCATTTTACAACACAAAATGGGGTGCCAACTTCCTATTCTAAGTTTTACATGGCATTCATCAAAATCTAAACAATAAATTTCCTAACAACCTGTCAACAAATAAAGACGGAACATAAAAGGCCAGCTGGAAAGTTGCAACCTCTCCCTATTCCAGAATGGAAATGGGAAAGGATCACCATGGATTTTGTGACAGGTTTGCCCAAAACAGTCAAGGGATACGATGCTATTTGGGTAATCATAGATAGATTAACAAAATCTGCTCATTTCATTCCCATTTGTTCTACTTATTCCATGAACCGATACGCACAACTTTATATACAGGAAGTGGTTAGACTTCATGGTGTGCCACTATCTATTGTTTCAGATAGGGACTCTCGATTCTTATCTAATTTTTGGAGGAGTCTACAGAAAGCACTAGGGACACGATTATCGTTTAGTACTGCTTATCACCCTCAAACCAACGGATAATCAGAGCGAACGATACAAACTCTAGAAGATATGCTTAGAGCTTGTGTTCTAGATTTTAAAGGACAGTGGAGTAAGTATCTACCTTTGATAGAATTCTCATACAACAACAGCTATCAAGTCACGATCGGGATGGCTCCCTATGAAGCATTGTACGGTAGAAAATGCAGATCACCGGTTCATTGGGATGAGGTGGGCGAAAGAAAGCTTTTAGGCCCAGACATAGTTCGAGAAATGACAGAGGCTGTGACACAAATCCGACAGAGGATAGGAACTGCTCAAAACCGACAGAAAAGTTATTCAGATCAAAGAAGAAGAATGCTAGAATATTCCGTAGGAGAACTAGTGTTCCTGAAGGTGGCACCAATGAAAGGAGTAATGCGATTTGGAAAGAAGGGAAAGTTCAGTCCTAGATACATTGGCCCATTCCGTATTACTGAGAGAATTGGTGATGTAGCTTATAGACTTGACTTACCTGCGTCAATGTCTCAAATTCATGACGTATTCCATGTTTCTATGTTGAGGAAATATGTTGCAAACCCATCTCACATTTTGACAAACGAGCCGATGGAGTTGAAATCGGATTTGAACTATGAAGAGGTACCTATGGGGATATTGTTACGAGAAGTAAAGAAACTCAGGAATAAGGAAATCTCATTAGTTAAAGTACTTTGGAGGAATCAATCAGTAGAGGAAGCTACTTGGGAAAGAGAAGACGAAATGAGAGCTAAGTACCCTGATCTATCCCGATAAGTAAAATTTCGAGGATGAAATTTTTATAAGGAAGGGAGGATGTAATACCCGAGCCTCTCACGACTCACTAGGCCAATATAGTTCATGCATTATATGTTGTTTATTGTTGCTTACATGGCATTGGTATTTTCATCGTTTATATCATTTTATATGGCATGATAAATTTCACCAATTTTAGAATCCTTATATGATACTTAGTTGTCGACTATTAGATGCTAACTATTAAATTACACGTGGTAGCTATTCAAAGAGTTACAAGGCTACACGTGTTAAATTTAGGGGTGAAAGGTGGCAACAAAGTGTGTATCGAGAGATACAAAATGCGATCACATATTAGTTCAATATATTGTATATAATTGTATATATTGCACACGTCAATATAAAGGTACACACAAACACATTTATATATATATATAGTTAGTGATTATCCATATAATAGTAATAGATGGCTTTCCTTAAGTGATAAGTATTGAAGCACTGTATTTTAAGATCAACCGCCTCATTGACAAGTAAAACCAATACTCATGGTTCAAAAAAAAAAAAAGAAGAAGATAAAAACAGGTGTCGGGCCGAATAGAGCAAAGAAAGAAAAAGAGCAAGAAGGAAAAGGCGACGAAGTTTTTGGATGAATTGTTCCCAAATATACAAATGAAATTAGTAAGTGTTATATTGTTATTCTTTGAATTAGTTCCGTATAAATTTCTGAAATCTAAATTTGCATTGAAAACTTAAAAAGGTGTTCAATCACCCACTATAAATGACTCAAACCATTTCTAAGGAATAGCATACAGGTGTTGGTTATCATATAATTAAAGAAATAGGTTATTTGTTGAGTAAGCAAACAATTTGAATATAGGAATGCCATATATTTATATTTACAGGTATACTAACTTGATTAGAGTCCTTAAGATTTACATCATGTTTGATATCTGGATAACAATAATAAGAAAATTAATACATAGTAATAAAGATAATGATTTAAATTAGTAGGGTGTATTTCAGTGAAGTGGTTTTCCAATTAGTTATAAGTGTAATGAATATATTAATTAACACAAAGGAGCATTATATCTTTGAGTGGGATTAAGCATTTAGTTTAGAGAGTTTTTTTTACTGTTGCTTGAAATAACCTTGTTTCTTTATTAATTGTAAATTAGGAGAATATAATATAATAGATAAACTAGATACAGCAATAAATGTATTATACTTTGAAATTACAACAATATATTAGAAGATATCCTTAAATTGTGATTAGATGATACGGGTAAAGTTTAATAGAAAAATGATGGACAGATTGTTGATATTTGAATAATTTAATGAAAGGGCTATAATACACTATTCTCATAAATGTGAGTCTATATTTAGAATAAGGATTGATGTTCATAGAATATCTGATAAAGCTCTTGATCCTAAAATTCTAATTAAATTTAGGATTCTAGATTATTTAGTGAGATTAGGCATGATAAACTTGTTTACTGGATCTTAGAAATTAATATACTGTATTATTTGAGATTGTTCAATATAAGGTTTGGAATCAAAGTTAAGCGACCACTAAGTAAGTCACTTCCGAGAGTTAAAGGTAAGTAAAAATCCATCTGCAACTGTAATGCATGAACATAGTATTATTTGAATTGATTGTATTATATGTGATTGTGATGGTATCTTGTTGAATATACGTGGATATTATATTTTTCATAATTGGCTTGTATGATGTTGCAATATGGTGCTTGGTGAGCCATTGAACATACCATTCACAGCATTTGCATGTGCATGCATATTACAAGAGGATGTTCGCATGCACGAAAATATTTTCTGGAAGAAAATGGTTGTTTGTTGACCACTGCTAGTGCACCGAGGCACGATGGGCGTGCTTATGATATATGTTTAGGTATAGCAAGTGGGATATTTCCTGGTGAACACAGAGCTAGATAGGAGATGGGCTCTTGGTGGGTCACAAGGAGGATGGTCCATTTGTGAGTACCTATGTTATGACTGCGGGGTGGGATACTTCTTGGCGGACGAAGGGGACGCAGTAGGGACCTTGGGGGCGCGGGAGGATGGTCCACACGTAACATCATAACGATAATATTGGCCATTTGATTATTCTTTGTGTGCGAGCTCTTTTCGGTGCATAGTAGTTGGGTCGGGGCCCAATCGAAAGAAAATGATTTTAGAAAAGTGTTTTGATCCAAGGATTTTACAAGCGAGCATTACATGTTGGAAAAGCATCACTATTCTTTGGACATGCATGATTTTTACTTTGAGCTTTAGCTCATGTAGTTCATACATTGCGGTGAGCATGACAATACCCGAGCTGTTAGCCATCGGGCAATCTTTGGAGCTTCGTCCAGGTTTTGAGGGTCATGGATATGGATGACATGTCGGGCTTGTTGTTGGGTTCATGTTTATTTTGCTTTCATTTGTGTTTATGAAGGAACTGATCTTGTTTATATCTTTTTTTGTATTGTAAAAATATGTAAATTAGCTTGCTGGTTTGAGTTTTGGGTTTGTATATCTAGTCATCGTGTTTACGTACAAATAGGGTTGACTGGCCTTTTGCCTCTAAATGATAAAATCTTTGTTGTAGTGTGCAGGGTTTGTTTCGTTGATCGTATGTTATTAAATTTAAATACAGGAAAAGAAAAAAAAATTACACGTTTTAAAAAGGCTTTGTGGTCGAGTTGTGATATTTATATATTTTCTAATAGTAGTAATAGGGGTGGGCGTCACACTGTACATGGGAAATTCAGCTACTTCTGAGGTCAAGGGAAAAGGCAAAGTGGTTCTGAAGATGACGTCCGGGAAGGAACTGACTCTAAATAATGTGTTGTTTGTACCAGACATTCGTAAGAATTTGGTGTCTGGTTCGCTTTTAGATAAGCATGGTTTTCGCATTGTTTTCGAGTCAGGGGTTGTTACTTTGTTAAAAAATGGGATGTTTGTAGGCAAGAGTTATGCTCTTTGATGGGTCATTTAAGCTCAATGTAATGGTTGTTAAATCAAAAGCTAATAAAATGAAGAATGCTTCTGTTTACTTGCTTGAGTCTTCCAATTTGTGGCATGGTAGACTAGGACATGTTAATTATGATACTTTACGTAGATTAATTAACTTAAATTGTATACCGACATTCCATATTGATTCCAAACACAAGTGTGAAACTTGTGTAGTGACAAAGTTAACAAGGACATCATTTAAAAATATTGAAAGAAATAATGAACCACTTGATTTAATTCACACCGATGTATGTGATTTAAAATCGACACAAACACGTGGTGGTAACAAGTACTTCATTACTTTTATAGATGATAACACAAAGTTTTGTTATGTGTATCTTCTTAAAAGTAAAGATGAAGCTATAGAGAAATTTATTCTCTATAAAAATGAAGTTGAGAATCAACTCAATCAGAAAATTAAGGTGTTAAGAAGTGATCGTGGAGGTGAATATGAATCACCATTTGCTGAATTCTGTGCCCAACACGGAATTAGACACGAAACAACAGCACCTTATTCACCTCAACAGAATGGCATTGCAGAACGGAAAAACCGTACACTTAAAGAAATGATGAATGCCATGTTATTAAGTTCTGGCTTGCCTCAGAACATGTGGGGGAAGCTGTCTTGACGGCTAATTACCTTTTAAATAAGGTACCCCGTAAGAAACTAGACAAAAGCCCTTACGAGCTATGGCATGGAAGAATGCCATCCTACAAATACTTACGAGTGTGGGGGTGTCTTGCTAAGGTTGCTATACCAACACCTAAAAAGGTGAAGGTAGGTCCCAAAACTGTTGATTGCATATTTATTGGATATGCACATAATGTTGTCGCTTATCGGTTTCTTGTGCATGAATCTAAAGTTGAAGATATACACAAGAACACGATAATTGAATCGAGAAATGCCTCGTTCTTTGAAAATGTATTTCCGTGTAGATTGAGAGAAGAAGCAAGCTCTTCTAAATGGATACATGATTCAATAGAACAAGAGCAAGAAGAAGAGGTAGAAATTAGACGCAGCAAACGAGCTAGGATAGAAAAATCTTTTGGCCCAGATTTTCTAACCTACATCCGGAAAGTGAACCTCAAAGTTCGGAGAGAAGCTATAACGTCTTTCGAAGGACCATTATGGAAAGAGGCCATAAAAAAGTGAAATTGATTCCATCTTGCAAAACCATACATGGGAACTAGTGGATCTTCCGAAGGAAGTAAACCACTAGGTTATAAATGGATTTTCAAGAAGAAAATGAAGGCGGATGGAACAATTGATAAGTACAAGGCTAGACTTGTAATTAAAGGTTACAGACAAAAAGAGGGCTTTGATTACTTTGATACGTATTCTCCAGTTACGAGAATAACCTCCATTAGATTGGTACTTGCAATTGCCGCATTGCGAAATCTTGAAGTACATCAAATGGATGTAAAAACTGCTTTTCTAAACGGAGATTTAGAAGAGGAGATTTACATGGAACAACCGAAGGGTTTCTCGCACTGGGCAAGAGAACAATGTTTGTAAACTGGTCAAGTCATTATATGGCTTGAAACAGGCATCAAAACAATGGCATGAAAATTTTGATAATGCCATGAAGGAGTGTGGATTTAAAATAAATGAATGTGATAAATGTGTTTATGTTAAAGACACTGAAAATGGCTATGTCATTTTGTGTCTTTATGTAGACGACATGCTTATCATTGGAAGTAATGATAAAATAATTAAATCCACTAAAGATATGTTGAACTCGAGGTTTGACATGAAAGATATGGGTTTAGCTGACGTGATCCTCGGAATAAAGATTTCCAAAACTTCAAATGGACTAACACTTGATCAGTCACATTATGTGGATAAGATTCTAGAAAAGTTTAGTAAGGATGATACGTCATTAGCTAGAACTCCTATAGACACGAGTCAACATCTATCGAAGAATAGAGGTGAGGCTGTGTCTCAATTGGAATACTCAAGAGTCATAGGAAGTCTGATGTATTTAATGAGTTGTACAAGACCAGACATTGCTTATGCGGTGAGTAAATTGAGCAGAGATACACGAGTAATCCAAAGACATGAACATCGGAAAGGTATAGTGAGAATACGTAGGTATTTAAGATACACTCGTGATTTTGGATGCGCTATACAAGATATCCTTTGTTATTGAAGGATACAACGATGCTAATTGGATATCGATATTAAAGACTCTAAGTCTACAAGTGGATTTGTATTCACTTTAGGAGGTGCGACCATATCGTAGAAATATTCTAAGCAGACGGTTATAGCTAGATCCATAATGGAGTCTGAATTTATAGCTTTAGACAAGTGTGGAGAAGAAGTTGAATGGCTCCTAACTTCTTTGAAGATATTCCAAAGTGCCCAAAACTGTGCCAGCAATTTGTATACATTGTTATAGTCAATCAGCGATTGGCAGGGCATAGAGCAATATGTATAATGGTAAGTCTAGACACATTCGTCGTAGACACAATACCATTAGACAACTACTCTCAACTGGTGTTATCTCTATTGACTATGTGAAGTCAAAGGATAATATAGCGGATCCGTTAACCAAAGGGTTAAATCGAGAGTTAGTTGCAAAATCATCAAGAGGAATGGGACTTAAGCTTCTGGAAAAATGAGTTGATACAATGGAAACCCAACCAAGTTGACTGGAGATCCCAAGATCTAGGTTCAAAGGGACAACCTAATTGTAAAAAGACTCTAGGATCACTATGGGAGATTTTCCCTTGTCCATTCCTTAAACAGTGAAGACCGTGAAAAGAAGAGGATAAGCATTTGGCTTTTAATGATTCTTGTGCATCGGTAAGCCGAGCTGGGTAGTGCGGGCTACTCTTAAAGAAGAATCACCTATGTGAGAGAGAAGTGGGGCCGCTTCGAAGAGAATTGTGTGAGGCTCAATTCTTAGAACCTCTTGCAGAACCAGGCGTATGTTCAGGGTCATGAATGAACATAACAATGAGAACTAAAGTATATTAGGAAGAATCCTGTGTGAGGTATATCATTTTTTACACAAAAGGCAGAACAGTTCAAAGACATCACGTCTACTGATCAGCTAGTAAAGTAAATATATTTTCACAAGGGAAGGTTCAAAGGGTAGCACCTACCTATCCTATGCAGGGTTCGACTGTTGGACTTTATCACCAAATCTTTGTATCTTCGAAATTTCCTTCATGTGGAGGATTGTTGGAATAGTTGTGAAGGAAATTGCACTTTTGGGGTGCGATTTTCTTGGGAATTCGATTGTCTAATGATAAATGTAAAAGTGGATTATTGTTCTACTCCGTGAGAACATCGAAATCGAATATTTGTTTGTCCAAAATGATGTTTGGATGAAGGAGAAATTAAATCTTAAAGTGGAGGATTGGAATTAATTTATAAAGAAGAAAAACATGTGTTTGTCTTCTTTGAAAGGTGGGTTTGTCCCACATGGGAAAACTAAGACATTTTAGACTAGCATATATAATTTCACCTTTTAGTAAAGTGTAAGATTATATTGCATATAGAGCTCTCTCTACACGCACGCGCCCGCAGGGGTGCAAATCATGGTCCGATTCGAGCTTGAACCACCGACTTGTGTGCGGCGCGACTGCGTATTACACGAATGTCGGACCGAAATCGAGCCACATAGTCTAGCCTATGTTTTCTGATTTTTTATTTTCAAATTAAATTTTAAAAGATTTTATTTTCAAAAATTTGAAACTATCTGAATGTGATTAAAATTAATTCCTCGGGTTTAATTTTGAATTAAAACTCAGTAATAAACAAAATTATAATTGTTGTGTATAATCTGTTGTGTAACAACAGATATGAATTCTTTGTGTAATGACAATAGATTTAAATTCTCACGATTAATTTTAGCTCTATAAATAGCTGAATTTTTCAAAGAATCATACCACACTCTACACTTGCATTCTAATACTCTGCATATTGTTCTACACTCCTTTTGGCCTCCCGCATTTTGGTGATAAAATTCAGCGTTATTTCGATTCGCGGAAAAAATGTAGTCCCGGTTTTCCCGTCTTATCCTGGGAAACAGACGTCCAAAATAGGGGACGAATCATTTTAAGGATAGTGTGTCAAACACACGATTCGTGCCATATCTGTTTTTGTCAAATTCTGTAAATTGGTTTCAATGATATTTTCAAGTTTTGTAGCTAATTGTAATTTCCAGTTATAATGAATTCTTGTATTATAAATTGTACTACGATATAATTTTGCAACATAAATATCACTATTGTTTTATACATACTTAATTAACATAGATTAATTATGTCTTTGAAAAAAAACATAGATTAATTATATCAAAATAAGAGATATGTAATTGAAGTAATTTTGGGTTGTCCCCTTTGGGTTGGAGACACAAATACCAAGCCCCTATGCCACATCAAAGTTTCTTGGATTTCTAAAGGATTGTATTTAAAATGCTTTGCACATGGAGGTTTCTTAAGTTATGTTTGACGAAATTTACGATAGGACAATTTGTATTCTTGTCACCTAAAAAACATGGGTAAAAACAAATAGTACAAGTACTTTCTCACAATTAACGTGTTTCAGTTGGTATATGGAAGAGAAATATTAGAGAGTACCTAGGGCACGCAAAATAAAAGAAGATTTTGTGCCATATTTTTAGCACCGCACTCGATGTTAGATTTGAAGATTTAATTTGTTGATAAATATATAAATTGCAATTCCATTTTCAACTCCAGTCCTACTGTTTGGAGTGAACCACCGTGAACCACCTGGATGTATTGAAGAATCTCTCAAGTCCATTTGCCTTGATCATTAATGAAATCTGTTTTTCTGTCAAAAAAAAAAAAAAAAATCGGAATCTTTTACAATTAAATGAACATTTATATAAAAATATCAGTCGGTTTTTCTTTTAGCAATTCCCATCAAACCAAGATGTTTTTAGCCATTTTTCTCAAACACATCTTTTTTAGCCATTTTGGGGTGTTAAAAACTCAATTTGCCTTTGAGTCAATTTAACTGCACAAAAACACACATCCCTGTTACTCGGCATCGAGTTACTGTGACTCGGCATCGAGTTACCGTAAATTGTAACTCAACGTCGAGTTATTGTAACTCGATGTCGAGCTACAGCATCCAGTTCTCTCACTTATTATAACCAATATTTTTTTTTCCAAAAAACTTTGAGTCCACATAACTTTTTCGTTTTGAATCCGTTTTGCATGTATAATATATCAAATTAATTCTCTTTTCGATATTTATAATTTAACACCCATATTGCATATTTAAAAACGAAAAATACAGGTTCTATTTTTTAAAACAATTTGAAAGAATGGGTAAGATGATATAGAGATAGGTGAAAGACAGAGAGAAATAATCCAAATATCAAACAAACATGCTAGAAGTGTGTTAATATCATTTTACACCCCAAAATGGCTAAAAAGGATGTGTCTACAAAAGATGGTTATTTTTAATCTTGAGATCGTCTCTCATAGGACCGTCTTACGGATTCTAATCCGTAAGACGAATCCTACAACCCGGATCCTGTTATTAAAAAAAATTATGTTATCCGGCCCACAAATCCAAGTCTGCAACAGCAAGATTTTAGGAGATCTTTTTTTCTCTCTCCTCTTCCAAGTCTATCTCTCCCTCTCCTATTTTCCTGCAGATATTTCTCTCTCTCTTCTATTTTCTTTCTCTCTCCTATTTTCCCGCATATATTTCTTTCTCTCCCCTCTTCCAGTTCTCTCTTTCTCTCTCCTAATTTCCCACAGGCTATACACAGTTTTGTTTCACAGCTAATACTTTTACTTTGAAAAATGATACTTAGTTTTGCGATAGTGATACTTTTGAGATTAAATATGATACTTTTATGATGGACAGTGATACTTGAACATTTTAAATTCTGTAAAATAAAAAGTGATACTTGTTCCACAAATAATTATACTTTTGAGTAGTAATTATGATACTTTTAAGATGAACAATGATACTTTCACGTTTAAAATATTGTAAACATCAAAAGTGGTACTTTTCACGTAATTAGTGATACTTTTAGGCATTAAATATGGTACCTTTATGATAAACAGTAATAGTTTCACATTTTATATATTTTTAAGTACAATGTATAAGTTATGTCCTTTTTTAGACAAATATTGATATTTTTCAAAGTTAAACATGATACTTTTAAGATACACAATGATACATATCTCATGTTGAACATGTATAATATGTTGAACATATACAATACTTTGATATAAAAGAATGGTACTTTTTACGTAATTGCTCATACTTCTCAACATTAATAGTGATATGTTTAATACAAAGGAATACTAAGTTCGAATGATTCGGCATCAATACAAGAGCTTCAACTTACATAAAAAATATACTTTTTACGCAATTACTGATACTTTTCAACATTAACAATGACACTTTTAATCCAAAGTAATACTTGGGTGTGTAACTAGTAATACAAGACTTGAAATTTAAAATCACTATATATCAGTACATGAACTTCAACAACATATAAATGATAAAAAAATCTCAAATGACAACAGTTTGTCAACAACAAAAAAATTACTCAAAAAGTACCCTTATTTCACTCAAAACACTAAACTATCATACGTGCACAAAAAAAACTAAATTATCATCTGTGGAATGTAGACAACAAAACAAAACAACTTTTTTTCTGGATATTTGTGGCTGTTGAATCTTCTTGGCTACTTCATATGTGTTGGTTTCTCCCTGCTTCAATTTTTACTTTTCTTGTCATTAATGAACATAAGAACTTCCTGCTCCATTTGCACTTTCATTTCATTCAAATGAGAAAGAACAATTTGCGCAATATGAAGCTCTTAACTTGCGTCTTTATATGGGCTTGAGCAAAAAAAAAACAAGAGTCAAAACGCATTCAACAATTATAACTACAAAATGGTCTATTTCAAGAAGAATCATACATGTGTGATGTGACAAATTTGGAGATGATGAAATATTATACTTTTGAGACGCACAATGATACAAATTAAATGTTTAAAATGACAATACCATGACATAAAAGTGACACTTTTAAAGCAAATAGATATACTTTCCAGCATAAAAATGATACTTTTGAGATCACAATTATATGTTTAAAATGCACATATTGTAACATAAAAAATGATACTTTTCCAACAAAATTTGGTACTTTTCAGCAAATAAGTGATACTTTAAGTGCAATATATCTGAACATAAATAAAATATAATAGTAACTTGTCGAAGACAAGACATTAATCACATATAAGTTATTATCAAAAAGTTGAACAAAACCCACCAACAATAATCACTTGAACAAAAATCCACCAACAGGCAAATAAAATCTACATATTACTGCAGAAACTAGTTGAACAAACTATAAAATGTAACAAAACTTAACACCCATGAAGATCCCCAAAAATATGTATATATAGGTCAAATTAATAAAATATACACAGGAAAAAAAATTAAAAATTAGCAAACTAGTTGGGGTAAAATCAAGAATGACTTCTTTTGAGGTTTCAGTTTCAACTTTGGCCTTCCTTATTAAAAGAAATCAATTATTCATTGAAGTTCCCATTATACCCTTTATAATAAATAAGGAAACATGATCAAATTCGTTCCAGATATCACAGAAGATGAGCGCTCTCAATTTATGTCACCTGTTTCATTCGTGGCATTGTTACACCTACTTAGATCCAGTCTGTATTCAGAGGTTTTAAGTGGATCGTGTCAGGTTTCCAGCCGATAAACTTAACAGGGCATACTCTTAAAAGATTTCATGATTCTATGTTATTCCAAACTAAGATTTATAGGTGAAAATGGAAATAGTCCATTACGACCATATCAGCCCAACATGCTTCCGTAAAATTAATAAATCCCTTAAAATTCATACCTCTTTCGGCCAAACAAAGACCAGGTGAGATGGCTCGCAACACCACCAAATAAAATCGTGCCCCTAGACCGTTTGACAAACAAAGTTCACACTGTTCAATTTCAACCAACAGGAAGATGATCTACAAGTTATCCGACTCCTTCAAAGAATCGTCAAAGACAACCTTGGTTTGTTTCTACTCCGGGCGTATAAAGTAATTCTTCAAAGGGATAGACTAATAGTACATTATGAACACACGTTGAACAAAAACCTTTATTTATTAAGAACTTAAAGAAAACTTATTACATTAGTAATCTCCTTTTGGGAGGAGAATACATGTTTAACCTCTCATATTTGAGGCTTGCACATCCTTACACATAAACTGAAAGACAGAAAAAATTAAAAACTGAAGAACACTCGGAAAATTTTAAACACTCAACTATATTATTACAAAGGATTTTATTTTTCTGAAGTCTAAGGATGATATTCGATGTCCTCAGCCTCCAGCAAATCTTGACATTTATAGAGGTAAAAGACCTCTATGTTCTGCATTATTGCTTTCAAATGGATGTCTCATTCATCTTTTAATTATTGCTCCACTTGCAGCAATTAGTGGGCATCCAACCCATCTTCACATGGCTTGGGCCATCTCTTGTCTGGTATCCGAAGCTTTTATGAAAACTCCCAAACTTTGATGACTCCGCCCTTCGTCTTGTAGTGTCTTAAACGACATCTTTCATGGACCCACTTTTTGTCTTTTTGCTGAGTGGTTTGTTACCTGTCTGGAGTCACATGCCTCCACTGACTTTGTCAGTTTGTCAGGGAATCTACCCTTTTAGTGGTCCCCGAAAATTTGGTTTCTTATGTGACTTGTTTTCTCCGTTGTTGGGTCTTCTCCGATCGACCTTTGGTCGGAATCCTTTGCCAAATTTCGGTTCCTTCTGGTTTGGACACTCGGGATAGATTCGATTTTCCCAATGGCCAATTTGAGCCATATTTAAACAGAAACTTGACTTTGTCCATCTCAGTGAGACAGACCCATAATCCTCATGCCCTTCTCATTGTGATCTGATCTTCTGTAAAGGTCATGGCTAATTGGACTCCTTCTGAATTTGCCTCCTTGATATTTTCGAAGGCTCTTTCTTCTGGTCGGCGAAGCCTAATGTAATGAAAGGCTTCATGACCGCCTTTTCTGACAGGCTCTGGAGTTGTACTTATAAAATACAGTTCCAAGGTATCCCTGTTAGATAAATGTTTTTATCATGATTTTGATGATTATGTTCGATTTTGTTCAAATAAGTTTTTAAACCAAAACTATTTCCCTAAATGTTGTCTAAATACTTCCGATCAACTTAAAATGTTTTTACTATTTTTCGGAGTATTTCTTGAAGTTTATTTTCAATAAAACATTGGACAACACATTTGTTTCAGCTCGACCGGTCGCCCTATAGGGCAACCCGCACTGAGTTGAGCCGAGAAACAGAAAAATGGGACATAAGAAAACAGAGGCGACCGGCCGACCATGTGGGCGACGGTGCGGTCGATCGGCCGTGGCGATTTGTGCACTGGGAGTTGGATTTTGTTCCGACTTCTGTTTCGTAAAATCTTCAAGGGCGGTCAGGTCTGACTAAGGGCGACCGGTCACCCTCTTCGACCGGTCCCCTGTGTAAAAATTCGCAGAATTCAATTTCAATCTTATCTCTGCTTGCGACGGTCGAACCTCATGTTTATCAAAGAAACTATCCGTTGCGTTTTGACAACTTTTCCCTATTTTGTGGGATTGATTTCTAACAGCTATATTGATCATTTTAAATGGTTTCTTTTGCAAAGAAATCACTCCCCAATGAGGAGCCAATGTCCGGAAATAAAAGTCAAGTCCTCTCCTATAAATAGAGGCTTCATTCAAGAGTGTGGTGCTCTTCAAGGTGTTGTAAGTTGAATTTGTATTAATTTTAGTAATTAATAAAATTCTTTTTCTTTTTGAAATTCATCCCGGATATCTTTGGGGTGGTAGAGGATTAGGCCCAGGAGGGTTGAACCTCTTTAAATCGACGTGTGTTGTTTACATTCCGCACCTTTATTATTGTGTTTGAGCATTCGATTATAAAAAGAGGCAAAATCGAAAAGATGGAGATAATCTATCCACCCCCTCTAGATTATCGTAGCCGCTTGGACTTACAAGTGGTATCGAGCCAAACTCTTTGGCAAGCTCGTTTCACATTGCGAGTGAAGAGAAACGATCGACGCTACGAACGAAGCTCATCTTTCCGGCACCTCCACCACCAAGCCACCACTATTTGATTCCAAAAATTTTATTTTTGGAAAGAAAGAATGGAATGCTACTTACAAGGTTGCGGGTTCGACATTTGGAACACCGTCATAAACGGAGAATCCATTCCAATGAAAGATACACCACATACCTCAAAAGGCTTCAAAAAGTTCAATGATAAAGAGAAGAAAATCATCTCCTTAAACGGTAAAGCTCTCAATATTTTGTATTGTTCATTTACTAATTTAGAATATGAACATATTGTAGGAATAAAGTCGGCACATGAAGTATGGCAAAAATTAGAAGCCATCTATGAAGTATTTGCAAATGAAAGAAGCCAAACAAAAGCATCTACTTCTCAAAGGTATACAAGTTCATATCTAAGGAACAAGCCTCTTACAACTTCCAATTATGAAGAAGTTGAATATTGCTTTATGGGCATCAATGAAGAAAATGAGGTATGTCTTAAACTCTCTACCTCCTATGATATTGTCATTCAAAATGATTATAGTGATTTGCAAAATGATTATGATGAACTTCAAAATGAATTCCAAAGCTTACTTATTAAATACAAAGATTTGAAAAAGGAATTCAATGTTTTGAAAAATGATAAGGATAGTTTATTTACTTCCTATGAATCATTATCATGTGCTCACACCACCACACTTGACAAGGTTAGAAACCTTGAAAAAGAAAATAGTGTTCTTGTTGAGGATATAAATTGCTTGAAAAATGATTTATCTAAATCCAACTTGAGTACTGATAAAATGACCAAGATTGTTGATTGTTCGGAACTAGAACTTGATCATAAGCCTAAGGATGTCAATCACATGAAAAAGAATCAAGTCTCTAAGCATGTTGGTCATTATGCTCCTAGAATTATTACATGTTTCTATTGCGGTAAAAAGGGTCATACGGCTAATTTTTGTCGAGCTAAAAATAGCTCTAATTATCATTGGAGACCTAAAAGTCTCAAGACTAATCCCAAAGGACCCAAACACATGAGGGTACCACAAAATAATGTCATATTAGGTACACGGCGAAATAATGATCGAAGAAAATTCATACCGCCAAGAAGACATCAAATGACCGTTTCACTTGATCAAAGAAGGAGAAACTATTTTCGACAAAGCCAATTTCCCAGAATAGGATATAATCAAAATTGGGAAGAACATAATCCTTGGAAATGGCAAAGACATCATCAAGATAATTCTCAAAGAAGAAGAGACCATCAACAATGGCAAAGGAAAGATTCTTGGAAATGGAGAAATTGGTAACTCTTCTTTCTCTCTTAGTAATGTTCTATTAGTTGAAGGGCTTAAGTTTAATTTGATAAGTGTTAGCCAACTTTGTGATTCAAAATATGATGTTTCCTTTAATAAAGAAAAATGCCTTATACTTAAAAATGGTGAAATTATTTGTGAAGCAAATAGAAAAGGCAATCTTTACAAAATTTGTACAAGTGATTTGGTTAGTCAAAATGTTTCTTGTTTAGTCGCCAATAATGATTTAACTAGTTTATGGCATAGGCGACTTGGACATGTTGGATACAAGAATTTGAAAAATATTTACAAAAACCAACATGTGAAAGGACTACCCAAATTGAATTTTGAAAATCTTGGCTTATGTGACACTTGTCAAAAGAACAAATTAGTTAAAAGTAGTTTTAAGCCCAAAATGAAATTTCCACAACCAAACCCCTACAAATGCTTCACCTTGATTTGTACGGGGACATTGGTACGGCTAGTCTAAGTGGAAAACATTACACTTTTGTTATAGTCGATGATTTTTCGAGATATACTTGGGCTCTTTTTCTTACCAATAAAAGCGATGCCGTTAATGAGTTTGTTAAGTTGTGTAGACTTATTGAGAATGAAAAAGAAGATACTATCAAGTCTATTCGGCGATCGAGGTGGAGAATTTGACGGTGAATTTAGAGTATTTTGTGAAACCAAAGGATATGCTCATAATTTCTCGGCTCCAAGGACACCTCAACAAAATGGAGTAGCCGAACGGAAAAATCGGACATTACAAGAAATGAGTCGGTCCATGCTCAATGAATTTTTACTTCCAAAGTATTTTTGGGCGAAGCCGTAAGTACCGCTTGCTATGTCATTAATCGAGTTTATATTCGTCTAAAATGAATAAAACTCCATATGAGCTTTGGAAAGGTAGAACTCCAAATATTAGTTATTTCAAGATATTTGGTTGTAAATGCTTTATTTTGAATACCAAGGATCAATTGGACAAACTTGATCCTAAGGCCGATGAAGGGATATTTATGGGATATTCAACAAAAAGCAAAGCATATCGGGTTTACAATAAGACTAGTGGAGTTGTTGAAGAATCCATCCATGTTAAATTCAATGAAGCTTCGGGAGTTGAAAGAATTCCTAATGATGAAAGTGATGAGGAGGATATTATTGAACAAATTGTTCAAATTGATGATCAACCGTCTACATCAAATGATCAACCGTCCACTTCAAATGGTCCTCAAGAAGATAGAGGTGATATCTCGGATCTTCCCGTTGCATTGAAATTTAAAGGAGATCACCCAAAAGATCTTATTATTGGTGATCCCTTGACAAAGTGATGACTCGGAGAAAATTTGCCGAGAAAGCTCTTATTTCTCAAAAAGAGCCTAAAAATGCTAAAGAAGCTATTGAGGATGAGGATTGGTTTCTAGAGATGCAAGAGGAGTTGAATCAATTTGAAAGAAATGATGTATGGGAATTGGTACCTTGTCCTCCTTCTCAAACCATTATTGGCACAAAATGGGTATTCCGGAACAAACTTGATGATCAAGGCAACATTGTTCGAAATAAGGCAAAGTTAGTAGCTCAAGGGTATTGTCAAGAAGAAGGTATTGACTATGATGAAACTTTTGCACTCGTGAGCACGTTTAGAAGCTATTCGTATTTTGCTTGCCTATCCTTGTTTTAAAAATTTCAAACTTTACCAAATGGATGTTAAATCCGCCTTCTTAAATGGTATTATTCAAGAAGAAGTCTATGTAAAACAACCTCAGGGGTTTGAAAATTTTTCTAGGCCTAATGATGTTTATAAACTTAAAAAGGCCTTGTATGCTTTAAAACAAGCACCCCGTGCATGGTATGATAGACTTAGTTCTTTTCTTTTACAAAATGGTTTTATAAGAGGTAAAGTTGATACAACTCTATTTGTTTTTGAAAAAGGGCAAGATTGTTTACTTGTGCAAATATATGTTGATGATATTATCTTTGGTGCTACTAATGATTCTTTGTGCAAGAAATTTTCTAAGTTAATGCAAGGAGAATTCGAGATGAGTATGATGGGGGAGCTTAACTTCTTTCTTGGACTTCAAATTAAGCAATGTCAAGAAGGTATTTATATTTCGCAATCAAAGTATACAAAAGAACTTTTGAAAAAGTTCGGCATTGAAGAAGGAAGAACCGTCTCTACTCCTATGGCAACAAATGTCAAAATTGACAAAGATGAGAAAGGCAAGTCCGTGGATGAATCAAAGTATCGAGGTATGATTGGTAGTTTACTTTATTTAACCGCTAGTAGACCAGGACATTCTTCATGCCGTATGCCTATGTGCTCGTTTTTAAAGCAATCCCAAAGAATCTCACATGAGTGCCGTTAAAAGGATTTTTCGATATTTGAAAGGCACCATTCAATATGGTTTATTTTATCCAAAGAATGAAAATTTTTCTCTTAAAGGTTATAGTGATTCGGACTATGCGGGAAATATTGATGATCGGAAAAGTACTTCCGGATCATGTCAATTTTTAGGCGATTGCCTAGTTTCTTGGTTTTCAAAGAAGCAAAACTGTGTTTCTCTTTCAACGGCCGGCTTCGAATATATTTCCGCCGCATTTTGTTGTACTCAACTTCTTTGGATGAAACAAACCTTAGCGGATTACAAATGCTCTTTTGAAAATGTACCTATCTTTTGTGATAATATATCCGCTATAAATATTGCTCAAAACCCGGTTCATCATAACCGTACTAAACATATTGAGATTCGACATCATTTTCTAAGGGATTATGTTTCAAACGTAAAATTGAGATATCCTTTGTACCATCTCAAGATCAATTAGCGGATATTTTCACAAAACCGCTATCTTCCGAGATTTTTTTTCATCAATACGAGCTCGGTTAGACATAATGCATATTGAATGAAGCTTACGTTTGCATTGTGCACGTTTTTAAAACTTAGGGGCGAAAAATCGGATTTTTGGTTGAAAATTCGGATTTTGGAAAAACTGACAAGACAGTGAGTTGAAGGAGTTGAGGGCAACCGGTCGCCCTAAGCTATATTTTGGCTTTTAAACGTTCTCTTCAAAGATTCTTCATTTTAACAAATTTTTGGCCATTTTTCGTCCCTTTGCCAAATTCACTCAAATTTCATTCAAAAATGGATTTCATGCATATTTTACACAACATGGACATTATATTGCATGATCATCATCATTATGGCTCACTCTTTCCGATCAAATGGTAAGAATTTCTCTTCTTTTGCTCAATTGGGTTGAACCCTTGAGTTTTCGAGTTTCTTGAAAATTTTTGATGTAATTTTCGTATGATCATGATGAGCTTGGTTGTTGTGTTGTTATGTATGATGATTGACTTGAATTGATGTTGAAAATTTTTGGCTTGAACCATTTACAAAGGTTATATACAACCTCTTTTATTTTTAACGCACACAAGGTGTTCGATGATATGTCGCAATGAAAATTTCAACTTATACATGATTCTCTTGTTTTCAAAAGTTTTCTATACTTATTGAGATCATGTTTTGACAAACAAAACAAGCGTATCAACTCTTCATATTACATTTCTCCCATTTTCCTTGGATTATTATGCTTTAATTGCTCAACGGTTAATAAACCGTCCCTTTGGCGCACTTTGATATTATTTTCACCATTCTAACATTCTTTTTGATGATTCCAAAGGGGGAGAAACAGGATATTGGCTTGTTAGCTCAAGAAAAGCTAATAAAAGCTCGCAATAAGTATTGTGGACTCTAATACCTAGTCCATGGCTTGAAATTTGGACTCGGATGAAATTGATTATAAGTTTTGTGACAGGGGAGCTCCTTAGCTCATGATGCATTCTATATAAGCTTGTTATAGCTTGTGCTTCTTACTATAATAATCATTTGTTGATATGCTCATAAATAGGGGGAGCTTTGTATGAAATACTTCTAACGGATAGTTTATTCGTAAAACCGAAAATTTTATTTGGTTTTCAAATCGTCCTCAAGAAAATTGTTTTGGTTTGTAATCATCAAAAATGGGGAGTTTGTTAGATAAATGTTTTTATCATGATTTTGATGATTATGTTCGATTTTGTTCAAATAAGTTTTTAAACCAAAACTATGTCCCTAAATGTTGTCTAAATACTTCCGATCAACTTAAAATGTTTTTACTATTTTTCGGAGTATTTCTTGAAGTTTATTTTCAATAAAACATTGGACAACACATTTGTTTCAGCTCGACCGGTCGCCCTATAGGGCAACCCGCACTGAGTTGAGCCGAGAAACAGAAAATGGGACGTAAGAAAAATAGGGCGGGGGCGTCGGTCGTCGAGGTGGGCGGCCGGTGCGGTCGGCCGGTCGGCCGCGGGCGACGACTGTACTGGGAGTTGGATTTTTGTTCCAGACTTCTCTGTTTCGTAAAATATTCAAGGGCAACCGGTCACAGCTACTAAGGCGACGGTCGCACCCCCTTCGACCGGTCCCCTGTGTAAAAATTCGCAGAATCCAATTTCAATCTTATCTCTGCGCGACGGTCGAACCCATGTTTATCGCAAACTATCCGTTGCGTTTTGAGACAACTTTTCCCTATTTTGTGGGATTGATTTCTAATTACTATATTGATCATTTTAAATGGTTTCTTTTGTAGCAAATCACTCCCCGAGGAGGAGCAATGTCACGGAAATGAAAGCCAAGCCCTCTCCTATAAATAGAGGCTTCATTCAAGCAACAAGACACAACACTCTATACAAGCAAAGAACAATTGAGATACAACACAACAAGATACACTTCAAGCAAATACTTGGTCTTTCATTGTTATTATTCTTGTTGTAAATTTGCCTAGCGTATCACTTTCACATCCTTGAGGTCTAGGCTATTCTTGATTACACCTTGCACTCAAATTGTATTATTCATTATTGAGTTGTAATCTTGATTTTTGGTTATCATTCAAACACAAGATATCCTTGTGAGTGTTCTTGTGGTAAGAACACACTTGGATGATCTAGGTGATAGGTGAAGAAGATTGTGGTGATCTTCTTATTGAGGTATTGAAGAATTTGGTATTCTTCAAGGTTGAAGATTGTGGTAATCTTCACAAGGTGCCGTTGAAGGAATATTGTGGTAATCTTCAAAGGGAGATTGTGGTAATCTTCAAGAAGAGATTGTGGTAATCTCAAAGGTGTTGTTGAAGAAGAGTGTGGTGCTCTTCAAGGTGTTGTAAGTTGAATTTGTATTAATTTTAGTAATTAATAAAATTCTTTTCTTTTGAAATCCATCCGGATATCTTTGGGGTGGTAGAGGATTAGGCCCTAGGTGGGTAAAACCTCTTTAAATCGACGTGTGTTATTTACATTCCGCACCTTTATTATTGTGTTTGAGCATTCGATTATAAAAAGAGGGCGAAATCGAAAAGATGGAGATAATCTATTCACCCCCCCTCTAGATTATCGTAGCCGCTTGGACTTACAATCCCCTCGTTTCAAGCTATCATTGTTTGACCAGCACTCGTAAACTGATTCCTGGATCCATTTTGGCAATTGCTTAATCTTCGAGAAGGCTGGTGAAGTTGTTTAGATCGAGGCCAAAGCCCCAAACTCATACCACCGTTTCACTTCTTGAGGGTTGAAATTTGGAAGAATCCATACCCTTGGATATTTTCCAGAAATATCGATCTTTGTTCTTTCAGGAGATATCCCTTACCTTGTGGTCAGTTTCTCCCAATTCGCCTGGTATTCCTGCCAAGAAGAAGAAACTTTTATCTCGTTAGTATCAATCTTAGAGTTGTCCATCATAGGCCTAATATTGATCTCTTCGTCCTTTACCCCGGACGTACTGGGTTGATATGATATCTTGGGATTTGACTCCGGAGTATCATTTTTTCATTGGGCCAACATTTCTGCCAGCTTAGGATCTGTGCTAGAGGTACTTGTATCCTCCGCTGCGGGTTGGGGAGCCCCGTGCTCAAAATGCTCCTTTTGCTTATTGTGGCCCGGAGGAGTGACCCCTGAAATGCCGTTTTCAACTGAGAGTGAGACCGGACACATGCTCGTATTCGATCTGTTACTTTGTCCTGATCATTCCTTTGTAATTTTCGAACAAATCGGCATTGATGACCAGGGGTAACGAATTCTCGGAGTAGCATTTCAAGCCGGGTCTCCAAGATGTCTTGAGGTTTGTGAGGATGGAATCGACTTCAATTCCCTCCATCTCTTGTTAGAAAATCTGCAAGAACATTTTCATGAGATTTTATAATGACAATATGATAATCATAATATTGGCATTCAGCTTGCCATCTAAGTATTCTAGCCTTTTCTGCTTTTGATTCAATTTTATTTTTAAGAAAAGCCTTAACACTTGAATTATCAATTTTTAAAGTATACTTTTTAGCCAGTAAAAATAAAGGCCATTTTTTGAAAGCCTCTCTGACTGCAAAGAATTCTTTCTCGTTTATATGCCATCGATGTGCTTCACTGTCTGTAAAAAGACTGCTACAATATCTACATGGCACTTCTCCGTTTGGTGTTGCTTTTGTAAGAATTGCTGCCCACCAATAGTCATTGGCATCTGTATATAACACCAGTTCATCTTCATCTTGTGGAATTGCAAGTTTTGGAAGCTTTTTGTAAACTTCTTTAAGTTGCTTTATTCCTTTTTGATGTTCATCTTCCCATTTGAATATGACATCTTTTTTGAGCAATGGGCTAAACACCTTCCTGTAATATGTTAGATTGTTTATGAACATTCTAGCAAAATTAACAACTCCGGGAAAACTCTGAAGCTGCTTCTTGTCTTTCAGCGTATCCGGAAATCCTTGTATCTTTTCTACAATATAGCTTTGTAGGATGATTCCAGATTCATCGATTTCAATTCCAAGGAATTCAATTTGTCTTGTAGCAATTTACTGCCTTCTTTTTTGAAAGCACTAATCCTTCATTGTGACAAACATCTGAAAATATTTCCAAGTGTTTGAGATGCTCCTTCATGTTCTTTGATGCGATAAGGATGTCATCAATATACACGAACATGAAACTGAAATAATCTTTGAAGAGATTATCCATTCCTTTGATATATCTGGGGTGCATTAGCCAATCCCATAGGCATCACGTTCCAAAATATAATGTCCTTGTGGTGTTGAGAAAGTTGTGAGCTTCTTACTTTCTTCATCCATCTTAATCTGATAAAATCCAGATTTGCAATCGAACTTTGAGAATATCTTGGCATCTTTGATGCAGTTAACTAGATGTTCTCTTCTTGGGATATAGTATCCATCGAATTACAAAATGTTATTAATCCCTTTGTAATTAATAACAAGTCTTGGCTTTCCTCTTTTGATTTCTCCATGATTTCTGACTAAGAATCATGGACTAATGTATGGAGAAACTCCTGGTGAAATCAACTTAAGGTCAAGATGTTCCTTAAGTATCTTTTCCATATCCTCACGATCCTCTTGGTTCATAAGGATTGGTTTGAATCTCACGAACTCATACTCTTTTCTTGGTTTAACTTTTAAGGAAGCTTTGATTTCGTTCTGATCCCTCCATGCCAAAGGATTTTCATTATAATTCCTTTGGATCTTCTTCTTGATATCCTCGAGTGATATTTGTTCTTCTATGGTAACATCACTCATTGGATTCTCCTTTAGACTCATCATCAATTCTGCAATTGCCTCTGGAGGTACTCGTTCTTCTCCTTGTATTCTGAATGAATACAAGTTATTATCCCATCATTTTGTATCTTTTTGCTTCGAACCATATTGTCGAAAGGATAATAAAACATCACCAAATATTCTTTTATCCGCCATTTTTGGATTTGAAGTTTGGCATCATTACCACGCTTGTGCTGCGAAAAATTAATAGGCATTTTTCTCGTAAAATGCTTCCCATGATCTCTCGGACAATGATCTTATGATCACATAATGTTGTGAAAATAAGTCTTCTTATCTCATTCTCTGTGTGAATCTCTTAAATGTTTGTAGGAAATTGTTTCAAAGAAAACATCCGCTCATGTATCGTGAAAATAGATTGGTGGCGTCTTCACTTTGTACCACGGGGACGTCCGCGCCTCCGATCATGATTTATGCTTGTTTGATTCCTCTTTTAAGGATAAGAATCCTTTTAGAGAAATCTCTTCCCGCAATAGTGGTAAATCTTCTCCAATTTCTTTAGAAAAGACCGCTTTGCAAGACATATTTCGCCCGAATCAATATAGCGTGAAATACTCTTCCTTATATTCGACATATAACATTCCAATCGAAATGTATATGGAGAATGGAGTGGTCATCTCGATTCTATATCATTTATCAACTTTTGTGAACTCCATTCCATCTTGTAATCTTTCCCAAGGTTTATGATCCTCAAGAAATTCAATACCCAAGTATTAATTGATCCGGGATTTTCCCGCTATTCTGTGATAGTCATTTCAATTTCACCCATCTTTAGGTTTCTTGATACCTTCCAACTATAGGTTGTTGGAGATAATATATAACATCACAAGGAAAAATATTGTCCTTTTGAGTGATGTCAAATATTACTTCAACTTCTCTCCATCCTTCGGACATTTCAGTTCTCCTTGTGTTTTGAAAACATCCGGGATTCGCTAAACTTTACTCGACCTTTTTTCTTCCCAATTTGTTGCTTATCATTCGTCTCTTTGAAAGACATCCTCATTGGCTCAACTCTGAGACTTCGACTTTTGTTAAAGACTGGTTGATCTTGAATTTTCATATCGATCTCCTTTATTGTTGGAGACTCAATAAGTTCTGGTAGAACTATCCTAGCAAAGTCCTCAAAGATTCTTGGGACTTCAATAAATTCCTTTCTTAAGAATTCTTCTGAATGATGTGTATTCGAAAGAGCATATGAAATCTTGTATGTGATCGAATAAGGCCTGTTTTCTTCTTTCATCAAATATGTTCTTTTGAAATCTTGGTGAAGGGTCAACACTCTATTAAAATCTTGATCTCCCAGATTGTATGCAATTCTAGGATAAACATTAAATGCCAATTTTCCTGCATACAAATTTTCTATAACCGCTTCAAGGCATGAATCCTTGAGATTTGAGATTCGCTTGTCAAAGATAGGCAGATTGAGTGGCGAATCTATTCCTTCTTTGAATGTTGCCTTAATAATAACTCTTATGGCTCCAATATGAATCCATGAGAGTGTGTTTGCAACTTCTCTCTTGATTGTGCCTTTGATCTCTTGGAATTCTCGGTAAGGGACCAACTGCATCTCGATCAGGTTACCAGTAAACTCCATTAGAATGGCAAATTCTCCGCTAGCTACCCTATGGATAATTTGATGTTTTCTATTTCTAAACTCAATCTTATCCAAAACCTTTTCTAGAGCTCTAATCATAAAATCATCGTATATCTGAAGCTTTGGATCTTCCTTCATAATTCTCATAAGAGTCTTATGAGAAACCGTTGTGTGAGAGAGGAATCCTGACATATCCTCCCTGACCGTCTGCTGAAGAATTTCTTCTTCACTATGATTCTGAACTAGATTCACTTCCATCGTTAGAATAGATTTCTTCTTCGTAGATGCTTTCATCTGAGGGTAGATCCTTAAATTGATACACCTGGATCAAATCTTGATAATAGACAGTTTTTTTGAATTCTGGTGTAGCTTCAAACTGTCTGATTCCTCGCTTTTGATTTTCTGGGCAATCAGTTGAGATATGCCCTCTTGCTCCGCATGTCCAGCAATTACAATCTTTGAAACTTTCATTAGCCCTCGTGTGAGCTCGTCTAAAAGTTATTCTTCCCAGGGTTCTGCTGGTACTTTCTTCGTTAGATCCTGATGAAGAGGCTCTACTCCCAGTGCCGCCTTTGCCCTGATTTGTAACTCCGGGCCTTTTGTTTTGACCAAAACCTTCTAGGTCTCCATGAAGACCTACTTGTTTTGCTTCTACTTCCACGGCTGTATGGATGGCTTCTCTCCTTCTTCTTCTTATGCCACCGTGGTTGACCTGCCACTACTGTTGGGATATCATCATCTATGCAGCATAGAGGAACTGTTTTGTTAATTCCTCGTAATCTCTTATAATTCTTGTATAGTGCTGCCTGGTAACACCATTAAGATAACTTGGCCTTTAGGAAACACATTCTTCTGGCCACTGTATCTAAATCAGCTGCACTCTTGTATTCCCTGATAAGCATTTCTCTCCAGGGACTCGGAATCTTCGCAAAGAATAGTTGTGAAGCTTCTTTGTCTCCCACCTTGGACTTCCATCAGTAATCGGTGAACAACTTGATATATTCATCAATATGAAAAATATCATGTAACTCGAGGCAGTAGAGGGCTTGTTTATATCTTTTTCTTTTTTCTTCTTCCAATCTCTCAAAATAGCATGTGCCGATAAAATGAATTTTGAATAATTTAGCCATATTATCGACAATTCCTTTTAATGATTCTCCAGCTGTGACCGTGCTTTTAATATTTGCTTCGGTCATATCCCATGCGATCTTTACAGATCCTTCAAGACTCATCTCAAGGAGTAAGATGAATCCCTCTTTCATAAGATCGAGGGTGCCTGCTGCAATCCTCATAGCTGATGCCCATTCATCAATAAGGACTTCTTGGTTTTTAAAATCTGGGATATCCAAATTTAGCATCAATCTATATGGATGTATGGGATCGAGCTGCGATCTTCCATAAGGCGTATTATATAAATTTGGCCTTCTGGAAGGTTGTCGAGTCCCTATAATAGGATCTCGACTTGTAGTAAAATCTCCAATGTGAGGCATTCTTTCATCCTGGTATCCAGGATTTGAGCCCGAACTTTCTTCAACGTTGGGATTTACTGGTGGTGGTGGAGGTGGTCTTCCATGTTGGTCTAGTGTAACCAAAGTTGATCTATCTCCTGCGTTCATCTTTAAATCTACAATTCCTAATCATGTGAAGGATTCTGCAAGGTCATGTAGATCTTTAAGATTTATCTTTTTCATATACATCACCTTTGTGACAGATTTTCCCTTGACGATAGCGATAAGCTTTTCCTCATCTGTCATTTTTCGTACAATTTTGGTTGCCCGTTTTGGTGTAAATAGGGTACTGTTCCAAAATCGATTCATTTCTTTCCTCCGGATGAACTTGGTCTGTTCTCCAGATTCTTGACTCGTTTCTGAATATCATGAAGGATTTCAAGAGTTTCCTTTGGATATTTCACCATCGTCTCCATCTGGTTTTGGATCTGATGAACTTGTGCTGGTAGATGATTATGGCGGTTGCCATAACTCTGCACCGTCTTCTGGACTTCTCTAAGATCTTTTGAGAACTTGGATGTGTCCGGAAATATCTCACTCCACTCGGGTGTTCCATCAGGACTCATGATTTTCATAGGCTGCTTTCTGACGATTCATCAGATCGACATATAATATCTGATTCACCATGAGGAAACTCAGATAGTTTGCTACTTCTTTATCGCATTGTCTTAAGGTTTCTCTATCGACTCCTGCGAGTTCTTTTTCAACATATTGATTATTCCAATATGTTATCTTGTCTTGGTGTTCTTGTGCATACATCGTCAAAATTTGGCGATATCTTCTGTAAGGTATACATCTTGGACAATTGTCCAGATCCATTTTCTTGGAGAAATTCTCCTCACCAATTGTTAATTACATAAATATAATAAATTTAACTAAAATTTCTTAATAAACCTAGGCTCTGATACCCTTTTTACGACCCTTAAAACCTTGAAAAACCATTAGGTTTCCTTCAATTTAGTATAAGGGGTATTTAATTGGGGTTTAATAAAGAAAAAGGGCTATAACTGAACATTTTGAATAAGTAAGACTAAAGTTGTATATGGGCTTTAAAAATGGGCCATTCATAATATTTTCCCAAACTAGTTACCTCTGCGATTTCAATGTAAGCAACGACGACGAGGGAAAGTAACGGTGACGGTTGACACTTTCCGGTGATGGTGTCTGATCCAAGTAAGGGTGATGTTGCAAAAACGAGAGAGAGAGAGAGAGAGAGAGAGAGAGAGAGAGAGCCAGAGGGACGGACAGAAGCGAGAGAAAGAAAAAGCAAACCCAAAAACCTAAAAATAAGAAAAAGGAAAAAGAACCGGGTATTCTAGTGGATCGGGTCGGCTGGATCCGTCTAACCAAAGATGACCCGTAGGACGTTCTTATACAAGTTTTTGCCTTTAATCTTTATATTTTCTAAATAGCTATTTTGTACCATTTCCACTAAAAATATACATATTCAACTTAAGAATATATTTTCCATCCTGTCAACAATAGAAAACTACAATCAGGAAACCTTTTTTATAAAACAGAAAAAGGAAAAGAAAACGTCGTAATACCTGCTTACTAATTAATAATTATTTGACATTATTAACTAATAACGTGTAAATAGTTTTCTAATAGGCATGCCTAATAATCAAGTTTGCATGTACTCCAAGACAACTAGCACGTCACTGGCAAGAAAAAGAAATCCCCACTTGCTCCACAAGGCTGTATTATTAGGTGGCGCCAGCCCCTACACTCCAATTTTTTTTTTTTTTTTTTTTTTTGATAAGCTCGCGCTACGCCCGACTATACGCTCGAGACAACGACTCCGCTCCTCATTCCGCCGCCAAGGTAAACTGCGGATGTGCACGCGACTTGGCGGTGTTACGACGGGTCTGGCTGACGTACAACCAGATCCTCCCGGATAAAGAGAACAATTATGTTCGACCCCCAATCTACTAATAACGATCTCTCCCGAATCGAACCCACACGGATGATATTCAAGATGATGAGTTCCCACCAAATCTTCACCGGCCGCATATGCCCGGGGAGCAATTTGATGGAGCAGGGATATGGATGGACCCCCGACCTCCACCCCACAAACAATTTAATGGAGCAGGATTTGACCCCCGACCTCCACCCCACAATTGCTTGTGGTGGCAGTGGGCTAAGCCACCTGGTTTACACTCCACATTAATGAAACAAATAATTGAGGTGATAAGGTAATCCACGGACCGTGATTTTAAAATTTGTTTCTAAGTTTAGTTTTGTTTAAATATCGTTAGGAGCCTGGAGTTGCACAAAAAGGGGTAAATTGCAATTTTAGTCCCTGTAACTTTGGGTAGTTGCAATTTTAGTCCTTTATCTTTAAAAGTTGCGATTTTGGTCTGGACAATTTTGCCCTTGTGGCTAAATAGCATTTTTGGTCATTTATCTTTCTAAAGTTAGCAATTTTATAGGGATGCCAATGGAGCGGGTTGGCTAGGACCCGGACCCGCCCCATGCCAGCGGGCGGGTCGACCGCCACAGGTCTCGGGATGTGGCGGGTCTACCCGTTCTACCCCATTTTAAATTAAATTAAACTAAAAAATGAAAAAAATATATATTTATAAAATATTATTTACAAAATTCATTATTATCAATTTATAAATATTAAATATAATATAAGAATACATAAAATTTATATTATAATATGTATTATATATGCAACATACATATTAAAAATATATTTTAAAACTAAAAATTCTAGGCCGGGCAGGGCGGGTACTCGCGGAGTTTTAAGTGATACTCTAAAAACATGTTGCTTGTTTCCTATCGAAACCTGCATGAAGTTCTTTTTCAACATATTGACTATCCAAATATGTTATCCCGTCTGTCTGGTGTTCTTGTGCATACATCGTCAAAATTTGACGATATCTCTTGTAGGGTATACATCTTGGACACTCGTCCAGATCCATTTTATCGGAGAAAATTGTCCTCACCAATTGTTATTATATAAAATAATAAATATAACTTAAAGTTCTTAACAAACTTGGGCTCTGATACCATATTAGGCAAAGCACTTAGTCAAATAAGCCAATTATGTGCATTAAGGGTATTCTTGGTATTTTAAAAATATGAAATAACCCAGGGACCAATTTTGCAACAACTTGAAAATTACAGACCAAAATTGCTTAGCTATAAAACATATAGGACCGAGTTTTGCAAAAACTTTCAAATTTCTGAGGACCAATTTTGCAAACTCAATAGTTACAGGACCGAAATTGCAAACCGCTTATAATTATAGGACCAATTTTGTAATTTTCCCCACAAAAAGTGATGAATTTACTAACCTAATTAAATGCTTTCATTTTTATTCGATTCGATTGATTATTAACAATTCATTTGTGTTTGATTCTCAACCTTACTAACCAAAATTGAATAAGTTTTTTTGGTTAGATAAATCTCGACTCGTGTTTGATTTTATTAGTTAAAAAGATAAAATATTGATGCTATCACTCGTGTACATAACTAATTAGTCCACGTATAAACGTAGATCCAATTGCTAAGGTACTCATTGCTAGGGAACTAGCCTGAAATACGTATAGATAATTAGAAATGTCTTGGAGTTATTGTCTCATAGCAATCTCTCTAATACTTAGGGCACCTTCAAGAGACTCTTCAAATTAAAGAGCATCTCCTACAAAATAAAGTTCATCTTTAAATTTAAAAGGTGCTGTTTTCGACATCTATCAACACACTCTTTATATTTGGCTTTTTATTAGTACAAAATTTGTATTTTTTTAAAAAAATTGCCTTCCAAATTAAAAGGGTCATTAAAAGCCCAACAAACAAACACAAATAGGATATACGAAGTAATATTACTCATTTAATGCAATTAGTTATAGAGGGTTGTTTTGGCTCTCCAAATTTGGAGAGCGAAACTCATTCTCTAAATTTAAAGTTAAAATTAAAGAGCTTGTTGGAGTGATTTTAGGCAGACGACTCTTAAATATAAAGAATATTTTTTTATTTAGAGAGTCTCTTGGAAATGTTCTTAAGTCAGTAATGAACTAAGATTAGTTAGAAGCGCAGAGGCTATAAGTAATTAAGTTCAGATTAAGTACCTCAAGATTAAGTTTCTTAGCTCCCAAGCAAACACTTGGACATTTCTCCTAAGTACCTCATTGATATCTTGTTCCACGTCAGGGTCTAACTCTGCACCAGCCCGAATAGTCTTTGTCTCATCGGTTGGTTCAAGAGCTGATAGTTTGATTTGTTCCACAGCCTCGAGCTTAGGTTCTTTTCGCATATCGTCTTGTATCTTTTGCACTGGTCCTCCACCTAAAGGAGGTCAACTTCTATATGAGTAGCTAGTACTTCCTAGGACTCCAAGTTCAATGTTTGGGGTTTTTCTATCCAAGAGGTGAATCAGCACTCATTGGCTATCTCCCTACACCTAAGCTTCTCCGATCCCTTACTCATAGAAAGGTGGGGAACTTCAACTTTTGGTGATAAGTAGAAGCAAATTCTCTGAAAATGCATTCAAGTTGGGCCTAGCTAGTATCAAGTTATTCTGCAATGGGGCGTTGATCACTAAGAATCTCATCATTTTAGTAACTCGGTGGGGGTAGCTTCCTAGTGACAAAGGGAGAGTAATCTCTCCAAGTATGGGTTCTTCCTCTTGTTGGAGACCTTGACATTTTAACCCAAGTTAAGTATGAGTCTTCAAATCTTAGTTGGCTAAAGGCACAGTACAAAAGGATGTCCACCAAATTGTCATTATCGATTAACACTCTTCACCTCAAAAGTTGGCTATAGCCACTGGGATGATTTGAGTTCCACATTGTAACTTCTCTAGGTCTTCTTGAGAGAGCAAGTCATTATCGCTGAAGGAGATCTCCTATTGTTGTTCATTGGGATGATGTTCCTTGCCAGGTGCAACATATTGAAAATGCATTCATTTGGATATCTGACCTTCTAGCTTATAAAGTTTAGCCTCCATATACTGGTCATCTGGAGATGATATTCATAACCTTGAGACTGTCCATATATGCTACTTTCTTCAAGTTACTTTACTTAGTGTCCGAGCTTGTTCCCATAGATGATGCGAAATGATGCTACCAAAAATATAGATCACTCACGCTTAGTAAATAAATCTAATGATGAATATACTCCTTGTTGGGGAACTGACCTGAAACACGGACATACAATTAGAAGTGCCCCGGGAGTTGTCCCAAGAAAACTCCTCTCATGCTTAAGTCAACAATGATACTAAAATTAGCTAAAAGTAAAGAGGATTTAAGTAATTAAGTTCAGATTAATTACTTACAAATGGAGTGATTGGGCTATTTATATGTGGGAGTTTAGGGCTTATGTGCTTTGCATAATAGATTGCTTCATGAGCCAACAAATCAACAATGATTATAATTTGATTCAATAAACTAAAATAACTTATGAAGTAAATACTGAAATAAATTTACCATAATCTAGAGTCGATTTTATCCTAATCACATATATATAAACCTGCTCAATTTGTATTTAATTCAATTAATTTATATTACTTAAGTTCGATTAATAATCGATTCATTTATATTACTTAAGTTCGATTAATAATCGACCAAACATAAATATTTTATATAGTGTGATAAATATTTTTAAATAAATTTGAATATTTACATGTTCGATTTGGTTCAACTCATTTACGTTGCTTTCTAAATAAACTATATGAATCACTCTTTCAAATATTATGAAAATACAAAAGAGTTTTTTTAAGGCTGCGATTGGATATGAGAATTTTCTCATTTTCATTCGCTAGAGCATTTGTACAAAAATTACGATTGTTTATGAAAATTTAAAAAAAAATCATCAAATCAATAACTATTATTACACATTTTTCCAAAAATTCTATTATACTATTAATGTTGAGCTTAAACATATTGGAAGAGAATATGCTGAATTTTATTTCTAACTTGAAGCTCAAAAGAGTTGTAAACAATGTTTATATAGAAGCTACAGTAATAACTTTTGTAACCAACTTTTAACCACCTAACAAACTTAACTACCATATAACAAAAATGTGTTAATAACTTTAGAATTCTAATACACCCCCATCAAGCTGAACCATGGGGTTCAGCCAAGCACAACTTGGAACAGAGCTGTTGAAACCGAGGAATAGATAAGGATTTGGTAAGAACATCAGCAATTTGAGAATCTGAAGGAATGGTCCGGACATCAACTTCATGAGACTGCACCTTTTCTCTGACAAAATGAACATCTACTTCTATGTGTTTGGTTCTAGAGTGAAAGACCGGGTTGGAAGCTAAGGAAAGAGCACCAGAGTTATCACACCACAACACAGAAGGATTTTCTACACTTATACCAAACTCAGCAAATAATGATCTAACCTAAATTAACGCAGTAGTTGCAGCAGCCAAGCACCTATACTCAGATTCAGTACTACTTTTGGCAACCACATGCTGTTTTTTAGAAGACCAAGCAATCAGGTTGGCCCCATGAAAGACACAATAACCAGAAGTACTCTTCCTATCATCCAGACAACTGGCCCAATCAGCATCAACAAACCCTTCAAGATGCATTCTAGAACCAGGAGTGAAACAAATGCCAGTATGAAGTGTACCCTTCAAGTACCTGAGCAATCTCTTATAGGTAGCCCAGTGATTAATGGTAGAAGAGTGCAAAAATTGGCTAAATTTATTGACAGAAAAAGAGATGTCAGGCCTTGTGAGAGTGAGATATGGAAGTGCCCCAACAATGCTTCTATACAAAGTAGGAGAGGAGAACTGGGAGCTATCATCAAGAGATGACCTCTGACTAGGACAAGAGGGAGTAGGACAAGGATTGCAATCAACCATATTAGCTTTCACCAACAAATCAAAAATGTACTTAGGCTGATTTAGAAGAAAACCACCCTGCTGAGGTAACTTATGAACTTCAATACCCAGAAAATAATCAACCTCTCCTAGATGTTTAAGAGAAAAACATTTCTAAAGCTGATCAATAATATGATGCACAAAAGAGGGATCACCACCAGTGACAAGATGTCATCAACAAACACCAAAATGAGATGAAGCATGTTGTTGGACTTAAGGTAGAATAGAGAGTCACGTAAGTAGATTCAGGAGAACCAATATCTTTGAATAAAACCTTTAAGTTTTTCAAACCAGGCCCTAGGAGCCTGTTTGAGACCATAGAGGGCTTTAACAAGCCTGCAGACATGACATGGTTTGGAGGGATTAACGTAGCCCTCAGGCTGAGTCATGTAAACCATCTGTTTAAGATCACCATTAAAAAATGCATTGTTAATGTCTACTTGTTGTATGATCCATCCTCAGAGATAGCAAATAGAACATAACTCTAATAATGTGATCTTCACAACAGGACTAAAGGTCTCAAAATAGTCAACCCCTGTAGACTGTTCGAAACCTTTGGCCACCAACCTGGCCTTAAATCTATCAATGTTGCCATCATGTTTATGCTTGACCCTAAACTCCCATTTATGTTGCAGAACATTCATATTGTCATGATAAGGAACAAGCTCCTAGGTATTGTTCCTAATTAAAGCTGCAAACTCATCATCCATAGCCTCTTTCCACCTTGGATTAGACAAAGCATCAGTGACAGTAGAAGGTTCTTTAGAGGAGGAAGAAGCAAGAGAAGCAGAAAAAGCTTTGGGCTTAGAGATGCCACTCTTAGACCTAGTTTGCATAGAATGAGTGTTGAGAAGAGGAGGAGAGGGTTGAGGGGCAGGAATAGGAGGAAGAAGAGGTGGTAAAGAAGGAGGAGAGGGTAGATGGTAGAGGCTGAGGAGTAGGGGATGTGGGGAAAGGAGTAGAAGGCAAGGAGAGACAGAGGGAGTAGGAAGAACAAGAAGAGAATTTGATATAACAGTGGGAGAGGAGGAAGGGGTAGATGCTGATGAAGAGAACATAGAGGAATATGGAAACTCATCTTCATTAAAAGTCATAGTTCTAACAACATATATTCTCCCTGTATCAGACATGCATCTATAGCCCTTATGAGAAGGACTATATCCCAGAAAAAGACATGTAGAATTTCTAAAATGCATTTTGGTTGTATTGTAGGACCTGAGATATGGATAGCAAGAGCAACCAAAAACTCTAAGAAAAGAGTAATCAGGAATTTGATGAAATAGCTTTTGGTAAGGAAGAGAAAAGCTAGCTTCCAAGCCATGAAAGCTAATATCAAACCTCTTAAAGCATTTTGTGGCAATATGATTTGTTTTGCCACAAATCTGGCAAGCAGGCCTATTAGAGCGACAAAATCGCCCCCTACCACGACCTCTAAAATTAAAACTGTAGGTCCCAAGGGGTGTAAGTAAGGTTTAGAAGGGGGGTTGAATAAACCTTACCAACTTTTCGATTTTAGTCCTTTTAAAATTATTACGAGTTAATACACGACTAAGTTAGTTAATCAACGAGTTAGCCACTCAAAGCACTCGATAGATTTGTTGATAGAATAACTCAACCTGTTTAGTCTAAACCTTAACTTGGTTGTGATAAGTTTTCAGTGGAAGACTTAACACCCTTGATTTTGATTTAACTTTATTTTAACACTTGATTTTAGCACTTTGTTATTTTATCAGTTGGATAGCAAATTATCAGCAGATATAAAATATGTGTGCAGGAATGTAAATATGCTGAAATGTAAATTACACAAGTAAATTTTATAGAGGTTCGAAGATGGGGTAATTCTTCTACTCCTCTCTTCTCCAACTCCCGGAGGAATCCACTAAGTAATGATTAGTTTACAAAATGGTTATCGCCCAGAGACAAGTCTTGATCACGCACTTGCTCCTTCGACTCGCCAGAGATGCATTGGTCACACGGTGGCTTCTCGTCCGACTCAGCCTTCTTCACAGGCGTGCACCGCTTTACTACTTGACTCACTTTCTCAAGCTTCTTGGATTTGATCACGAAACCCTCCAATAACTTGAGTTTGGTTCGAACTTGAACCTTCCTACAATCCTCCTTGGAAAGTAGATCCCTTTTGATTCTTCAAAAGTTTCCTCTTCAACAGTTTGAAGTTGTCTTTCCTTCACAGCTTGGTGTTGGATCGATTTCCTTCGAGATTTAGGCTTGAGGATTTTGCTTGAATAACTTGAGAATATTTTTGTGTTCTGATTTAATAAATCTTGTTCGTTCGTGGTTCGTAACCTTTTCTCAATGAAATTCCTCAGCCTTTTATAGTGAACTTTCGAAAATCTGCTCGTTGGAGAGATGGGCTGATTTTCAAAAGTAACTTGTGTCCGTTGGCTTGTCTTTTCTTGGTCTTCAGTCTTGAGATGTAGACATTTCCTCGTATTAAATGAATGTCCAACTTTTCGTGTTCGACACGAGGTGCGGTGTTTCCCATTGGTTTATTCATTTTGCACGCTTCGGGATTTGGGCACTTTAAGACATGGCAAAGCATGGAAGTATTACTTATTTAAGTAATGTTCATGACTTTTGTGCAACGGATTCTTTTGAGTTAACTCCTCTTTGCTTTTGCCTTTTCCCTGGTGACTTGAGTCGCTCCAATGATTGAGAGACTCATCTGTCACTTCAACTTGTGACTTGGCTTCTTAGGTTGACTTAACTTACTCTTCACACAGTTGTCCCTCAGCTGTTACATCTTCAGTCAAGTCCTTGATCTTCTTTCTTGGCCATACTCGGTTGTTCCTCAATGAGTCTTCACTTCACTTCTTGATTGACTTCTTGTATTTGTATTCCCAGGCATAGTGACTTGACTCAGCTCATTCGGCCCTATTTATTACAATAAGAATTACAAGGAAAATGGGGTGCCAACATTCTAGTTTAAGTTTTACATGGCATTCATCAAAATCTAAACAATAAATTTCCCAACAAAAACCATCTCTAGGTACAGAAGGAGCAGAGGAGGGTAAAAAATTAGAACCTCTTCCAGGTCTAGGGCTAGAAAACACAACATTTCTTTGAATGAAAACTATCCACAACAGGAGCAGATGAATTCAACTAGCTGTAAACGCATCTCATTAGATTGCAAAGCAAAATGAACATCCTGAAAATTAAGGCTCTCAGATCTTGAGGTGAGATTTACAACCACTGATTCATACTCTGAACCCAAACCACCTAAAACTTACAATATAAGATCATCATCACTTATATTCGACCAAAGAACGCAATTGATCAACAATACCTCTCATTTTCAACAAATAATCATCAATAAAGGAGTCAGCTTTCTTAGTTGTTTGTAACAATAGACGAAGATTCATAATTCGGGAACGAGATTGATTTTGAAATAAATTGTCAAGCACAGACCAAATTTTAGCAGAGGTCGTGCATCGAGTTATATGCCCCAACATGGATTCAGAAATTGAAGAAATTAACCAACTAAAAAGAAATTGATCCCTTCGCAACCACAAATGTATTCCGGATTAACAACTGAATCAAAAGAAGTAGAAGCAGACTCAGAGAGAAATTGAGACGGAGGAACAATTGTACCATGGAGAAATCCATCAAATCCATGTGCACGAGTTGTAGCAAGTACCTGTGCTCTCCAAAACTCATAGTTACTGCGATCAAGCCGAATTGTGAGAGTAGTAAAATTCGGAAGAATAATAGAAGAAATCGAAGATGAAGAAGAGGATGTCGGAGCTGTAGCCATGGCGAAGAACAAATTTCTGCAGATCGGAAGCAATCACCCAAGTCGAACAACTCGTGATACCATGTTAACGTTGAGCTTAAACATATTGGAAGAGAATATGCTGAATTTTATTTCTAACTTGAAGCTCAAAAGAGATTTACAATGTTTATTTAGAAGCTACACTAACAGCTTTTGTAACCAACTTTTAACCACCTAACAAACTTAACTACCATATAACAAAAACGTGTTAACAACTTTAGAACTCTAATATTCACTCACTCACATATTTCTAGCTATAGTTCATATTCAATTAGTATTCCCTTTACTATTCTATACCAAATCAATTTCCATCACTACCTTTGTATATAACATCCAATCACATTCTCAAATTTCATTATTCTTCTTTCAGTTTGTTTTCATCATTATTCTCTAGCAGAAAAAGAAAATGAAAGAATATTCAATCACACTCTTAAAATTCTGTTAATTTTGATGCAAGAAATAAGATAATTGTAGGCTCTGTTTGATTCTATTTTTATATGAACTTAGACCAACTCCAACCCAACTTATATCCTACACCAAAACACCAAATATATAAAAAAAACTCCCTCCAATCCAACTCTAAACATTACACCAAATTTGGTGCAATGAATAGTGTTACACCAAATTTAGTGTGATACTATTCCTTTACACCAAATTTGGTGTAATACAAATATTCCCTCTTTACCCTCCAATTTCTTCTACTTCAAATTTCTAATTCCTATTGTATCCTATATTTGACATATAATTCATTTGTAACATGGTTTTAGTTATTTAAATTTTGTATGTAGTTATTATTTTGGATGAACAATTATAATAACTAACATTAGTTAATATTTACCAATAAATTATTATAATCTAAAATTAAAATTTTCTATAAACTACAATAATTAAACAAAATTACAACTTAATGAAAAAAGCATCAAAGTCTATCATAAAATACAAAACACAAATATTATAATTAAATATAGTAATATTAGTTGTGATATTTATTTTGCAATATTTATTGTCTAGTGTGTAATATAGTATTTTATTTATTGTGATATTAGTTGTAATATTTATTTTGTAATATAATTAATTAATGTAATATTAGCTAAATATCGTTTTTATTTAGTTACACTAATAGTAGTAAAAGATATTCAAAAGAAATAATTGCATAAACAAATAAATTTGTTATTCAAAAAAGAAAAGAAAATATTAAGATAACTCGTTTGGTGTAAGATTTAATGTAGTGGGTTGGAGATGATTTTTGAAAAATTACATTAAATCACCAAATTTGGTGTAATTTTCACACCAAATTTAGTGTCATGGGTTGGAGATGCTCTTACATTGATGACTTATCCTGCTAGTAGTTTCAACTTTCAATCAATTAACATAGTTATGAGTACGTCTATCTCCATATATCAATGTCTATATTTAATTCTTACTCGTCGAATTGCACCTGAATTATTTATAAAAGTAGTAGATTTACGTCTATCATGTTATCCAAATATTTTAATCTGACCATATCGCGTGACGCGGGCTAAAACAAAATGATGAGATGTTGTTGTACAAAGACTATTAAGTAAAAATATATATATATATATATATATTGTTTGAGGAACATCCAAATGCAACAACGTAATTTTTTTTTTTTTTTTTTTTTTGAAGAACAACAAAGTAATTAATATCTGAAATATGGGTCACTATTTTGTTTGAGGCATATAATTCTGCCCTAGCTAACGCTAAAGAATCGACAAGTATCTCCCTCATTAATAAGAAAAGACTGAAATATGTGCATTAAATGTGATAAGACGTAAACTATGAATTTTCCTTCTTATCCAAGACACGTACTATAATATATTAGTATATTATATGTGATCTTTACTATAATTACTTAATATAACAAATATTTTATAAACTTTGTTAAAATATTAACCTAAATATCAAAATTAGAGGTATTGATTGAATGATACAAATGTAACAGCTTGTATTAAATATTGGGCTTAATTATAAAATGAGAACACTAATTATACCCAATTAAGTAACAAAAAGGACACTAAGTTCATGGACTTTCAATTAAGGACAATAACTTTAAAATTTTGGCGAATTGAGGACAAATTGAACCCGAATTTGCCCAATTCGGGATAATTGCCATGTATGCTTAATTTTGAGCCCAAAATTATGTCTAATTGGTTATGCCACGTAAAATAAGTCTAAAAATTATTTTAAAAATTTAAAATTATATCTAAAAATTTTAAAAGTAATTTAAAAATTAACAAGTTGAGTCTAGATATATGGAAATAAATTTGATAATTATTTTAAGCATACAAAGTAACAATTAAAATGTAAATATAAAAAAATAAATATAGAAAATATGAAAATAAAATTATAAAAATATTTAGGGAAATTATTTTTGCAACCTCGTACTATAACCATTTTGCGGGTTTGGTATCTAAACTTTTTTTGTTGGAATTTAGTACCTAAACTTTGTGGGATTGTTAAATTGCAACCTCGAGGCATCCTGGCGCGGAATATTCAAAAGATGCCATCACATGCGCATCACGTGAGGGCAAAATTGTCAAATCATCTAAAGTTGTAAAAGTTATTGCACTTTGCAACCCAAGCTTTACGTTATTTGTTAATGTGCAACCTCAACATTTTACATTTGAACTTTGTCACCTCACTTCAAAATAAATAATAAAATTATATTATTTAATATGTACTTGTATCTTTTTATTCATAAAAATATATATTTAATAGTAAGAATTAATATAAAAATTAAAATAAATTATGATTTTTTAGATAATTATACGATAATTTTAAGTTTCATAAAATTAAAAATCTTTAAAAATGAATTTATAATTCTAGTATAAAAGAAAATAATCATTTTATTTTTCTTGTTGAATTATGAATTCTAATGATTAATTTATTTTATAGAATTTAAAAAAAAAAAGTGGAAATTAAAATTGAAGAGAAAATAAATAATTATATGTAAATTTTATGTTTAATAAAATTTATAATATAGTCATTTTTTATAATTTAATGCATTTTGAAAATTATTGTTATTATCTTTTTTTTGTTAAATTATGAATTCTATTAATTAAGTAACTTCATAGAATTTTAAAAAATAAAATTTTAAATAAAAATAATAAATATAAATGTATGGAAATTTTAAATTTGGAAGTTTTAAAAATATTTAATAAGAAAACTTTGAACATTTTTATAATGAATTTTCAATGTTAAAACTTATTATTATATATCTTTAATCTATTAACCTAAAATAGTCGTATAACTATTGTATTTTTAATAATTAACTTATCAATATATTTTTGTATTAACTACCAAAATATATTTTTTGTGAATAAAAAAGATAAATACATATTTATTAATATTAATTTTTATTATTTATTTTGAAGTGAGGTTGCAAAGTTCAAATGTAAAAAGTTTAGGTTGCAAAATAACAAATAACGTAAAGTTTCGTTTGCAAAGTGCAATAACTTTTACCATTTTAGATGATTTGACGATTTTGCCCTCACATGTTGCGCACGTGATGGCATCTTTTCAGAATATTCTGCCGCTGGGATGCCTGAGGTTACAATTTAACAATCCCACAAAGTTTAGGTACTAAATACCAACAAAAAAACGTTTAGGTACCAAACTTGCAAAATGGTCATAGTACAGGTTGCAAAAAACAAATTCCCCAAATATTTAATAAGTCAAAAGATAACTAAATAAAGTTTGAAAATGTGAAACATGATTTAAAAAGTTATTTAATAAATACAAAATTTACCGAATAAATTATGAAATTATTTGAATAAATCCAAATAAATATTATTTATTATATCTAAAATTTATTTAAAAAATTAAAAATTAATTAAATAACTTAAATTTAAAAATTAAAATTTTAAATACTTAAATAAATCTGAAAAATATAATGGAACCTAAAAATTTATTTTAGTTATGTATAAAAATATAATTTTTTTATTTCTTTAAGTATTTTTCAAATATTAGTTTGTAAGTTGAAATTATTTTAAATAATGTTTACATCTTTAAAAAAATTAGATCTACTAAATAATGTTTAGATTTTATATTGATAGTTCTTGTGTTTATTCAAATAATTTCAAAATTTATTTGGTATTTTTTTATATATTAAATAACTTTTTAAATCTTATTTCATATTTTTAGATTTCATTTAGTTATTTTAAAAAAATTAAAATAATTTTTAAAATTTTATTTTGTGTTTCAGGTCTATTTTCGTATATTTTTATTTTAGTTGTTAATTTGTAAATTCTTAAAATAATTATCACATTTATTGTTATATATTTTGACTCTACTTAAGATTTTCAAATTTTTATGTAAATGTTTAATGTAATCTTTGACTTATTTTACGTGACATAAATAATTAGCCTAAATCTGGGCAATTTGGGCTCAAAATTGAGGTCCACATGGTAATTAGCCCGAATTTCCCAATTTGGGCTCAAATTTGTCCTCAATTCGCCAAAATTTTAAAGTTATTGTCCTAAATTAAAAGCCCGCAAACTTAATGTCCTTCTTTGCCACTAGGATATAGTTAGTGTCCTTATTTTGCAATTAAGCCTAAATATTTATCATTAGTGTCATCAAATAATGACATCTAAAATAAATTTTGCATGGTTTAAAAGAATTGCAAACTCTTTATACATAAAAGTAATATCATAATAAGTTTAACTGTTACCTGGAAATAGAATTCGTTTTCATTGGTAATGACTCTTTATTTTACATCTACAAATTTACATACACCTATTCTTGTAGTATTTAACCAATTTTTTTGTAGCATTAAAATGAATTTCAATCATCACAAGAAACTTACAATTAATTATATCACTACAAGAAAACAAGGAAATTCCAACGGAAAAAATCTGTTGGAATTTGGCCAACTGCCGTTGAAATTCTCGATTCCAACGGAAATTCCAACAGTAAATGCATCGTTGGTAAAATGGCCGTTGGAATGGCAAAATTCCAATGGAAAAATATTCCAACGGTATTTATCCATTGGAATATACAACCGTTGGAAAAACTCCAACATATTTTCCAACACTATTTCCAATAGAGTTAAACCATTGGACTGTATATCCGTTGAAATATATATATATATATATATATATATAATTGTTGAAAAAAATTCCAATGTTATTCCAACGAAGTTATACCATTCGAATTTAGTCCAATGGTAATTCCAATGGTATATATCCATTGGAATATTCAATTATTTGATCTCATTATCTAATATCTTTAACTTCCCAGTAGGTCACTCATCATCAATTTGTCCCAAGTCAAGCACGTTTAACTATGTAGTTTTCATATGATTGACTCCAAAAGAGAATATATATTTTATTGATATAGATAATACTATCAAATCTTTTAACCCCTATTGAAATTTTCCAACGGTATTGGAGTTTCCAACGAAATTTTCCAACAATTTGTTGTACCATTGGAATTTCCGTTGGAATTTTAAAAACTCCAACGATTAATTCCAATATTTTGATTCCCGTTGGAATTTTTGTTGGAATTTTCCAATGTTGTGTTTTATCGATGGAATTTCTGTTGGAATTTTTAAAATTCCAATAGTATTTCCAATGGTTTATTCTAATGATTTTATTCCTGTTGGAATTACTGTTGGAATTTTCCAATGGTTTGTTGTGGTGTTGGAATTTTCGTTGGAATTTTAAATTCCAACGGCAATTCCAACGACTTATACCAATGGTTTTCTTTATCGTTGGAATTTTCATTAGAGTTTCCAACGGTATAATGTAGCATTGGAATTTTCGTTGGAATTGTAAAAATTCCAACTATTTTCTACTTCGTTGGAATTATTTTGTTGGAAATTGATTGTTTTCTTGTAGTGTATATAATACGAGTAAAAAACAATTCAGGCCTATGGATCATAAATCTGATTTAAAAAAATTTAAGCCTAGATACATCTAACCAGTGACAAAGCCAAGAATTTTGTTTAGGGGGTCTCAACCACTATTCTAAAAATTTCTGTCTAGTTTCGATTAATCTCCACTTAAGTGCATTTGTTCACCTACATTTTTCTTCGGATTAGACACCGTCTAACCCCCTCCAGGCCCCACTTAAGCTCCAGGCCCCAATCTGCCTATAGCTTTTTAGAACAAATGGACCTAACTAACATTAAGTAAAAATTACAAAAATACATCAAGTCTAAAACTAAAACTATAAATAAGTACCAATTTTGATAAAATCATTGTATTAATTCAATTACATCTTAGTAACATCAATGTATCTTAACATCTATTCATCATATTTTGAAATAGTTGCGTAATAATTTCACTGTCAATATTTCAAAAAATATATTTCTCAATGTGTGTTACAAAACGATAATTCAATAACTCATTTCCAATATTGAATTCTTTAAATGAGTATTTGATAATGAACCATAAATCATCCCAAAAGAGAGAAATATAGACACAAGAGAATAATGCAAAAATCTGAGTTCGAGTTTATGGTATAAAAGGAAATGTTCAAAATTTTGAGAAAGAAAAAAATTACCAAGATTCATGATTAACAAATGAGAAGGGGAAAGAATAATGAAGGAATTGAAGATTTTTTTCTATTTTTCCTATTTTCTGTATTTTCTTAGGTCAAAAGTTGAAAATGCCAAAATATCCCTATTTGTTTTACAAAATTTCAGGAGGGCCCAGTGCTCTCTTGGCCTTGAGTGGCATCGTCTTTGCATCTTACTGATCCATAGAATAAAAAAATCAAAACAAAAGCATCGGACGAAACACATACCAATATTGAAATTGATCTCGCTTCTGCCACGAATCATCATGCAATGGTTCATCTGAATTTTTTGAACAATAAAAGTCCACATATAAGGACAAAATTTATTAAATTGAAACAAAAGTCATATAATGAGGACAAACAAAAGTCAGGCATTTGGGACAAACAAATGCTAACTATTTAGAACAAACATATTCATAAATGGAGCCAAAAAACATTGAAAATCACTTCTCTTAATAACGGGAGAAAAGAGATTAAAAATGAGACCAGAAGGCTAGGGTTATGTATGGAATTGTTTCCAAATCCAATTTTCCAATTTCCAACTATTACAGAAAATGAATTTATGTTCGTTTAAGAAATTCTCAATAGAAATAAAGTCATTTTCAGTTTTCATTTTTTTATGGAAAGATTCTTTTGAAAATACAACCAAACAAGTTTTCACCAAAATCACGCAAATCTATGTAAAAATACACTACAATCACGCAAAACGATGTCAAAAATACACTATAATCACGCAAATCTATGTCAAAAATACTATAACCAACCATATTTTCATTTCTAAACAGAAATTCAGACAACAAACCAAACATATTCTCAATTCTCACACGAAATAAAGTTTGAAAATTCATTTTTCAACACTAGAAACTGAAAATTGGACTTGGAAACACATACATACATCCCCTAGGGTTCTGTGAAACAAAAATAATTCAAACTTTCAGTGTTGATGGTTAAGTGTTATTGAATTGATTATTTTGGTTGTAACTTTTAACAAAATTAATTTTATAAATATCTCATCCATACTGATATAAAATGTTTCTACTTATACCCAAATATTAAACATACGTTAAATCTTCAATATATGTTTTCTTTCTAATGCAAGAAAAATATATATATTCTCCTGAAATAGTTCCCAAAGAAAACAAACAAGAGGAAAAAATATTAGACCTCCCAAATTATGGGATTTTTTGCACGTTACCATATAAACTAATTTTCTTTACAATTTACCATACAAACTATACAAGTTTTGCACTTTACCCTATAGCAGTCATCGCCGGTGGAATATTCTCCGAATATTCCGGCACATGCCCTCCATGTGAGGACAAAACCGTCTTTGCCTAAAATTCAAATAGAAATAGTACACTTTGCCATCTAAACTTTGTTGAGAATTTCACTTTGTCATCTGAACTTGCGCAATTTTCACTTTGTCATATCAATTTATGAAAATTAAAAAAAAAATGTGTATATACATTTATTTATCTTTTAGTTTTAATTTTTATCCGTAAAAGAAAAATCTATGAATGGTATTATTTTAGGGTTAAGATTTATGATTAAGGTGGGTACCAATATCACTGATATCGATTTGTTTTTGCCTTTTTGGTGGTTTAGACATCATTGAATTGTTATAAGGTTTAAACATTTTTTATATTGATTTCATCCCAATTTTCTAATGTGATGTTGCTTTTAGATATGTATTTTTAATTCTTAGTTCAATTCATAATTGCATATTCCAAACTTGATTGTAGTGTTAAAGAATTATTTTTATTTTTCATAAATTCAAATAATTTCACGTTTGACTAAATTTTCTCGTGAGAAACCTTTGGTCGATTACCACACTACATTGCTCTCGTACTCTTACATGTAGATGTTAAACTCAATAGGTATTTGGTGAACGAACAAAAAACATAATTGAACAAAAAATTCAGTACGCACCGTGTGCTGAATATTGTACCAAAATAATCAGTTCGACTCAAACTTTTATCATACTTTTTTTCGTTATTTCGTTTGGTACTTCAAGAAATCAAAATTTCTTCAAAAAAAAATAATAATAAAGAATGAAAATAAATATTTTTTAAATCATAATTACAATATCTATTTAGTATTTTTTTAAATTTTAATATACAAAAAATAAATTATTATTCGAAAATAAGTAATATATATGAGAATATATATAATATAAAAGTAATTTGGTATATGCTAAATTTTCTGTTTCGATTCGCTCACAATATGGTTTAAATTTATTTTTGTGATTTTTATGTATTAAATAAGATAAATAAATATATATACACATATTTATTTTAATTTTCTTTAATTGATATGGCAAAGTGAAAATTGCGCAAAGTTCAGATGACAAAGTGAAATTCTTAACAAAGTTCAGATGGTAAAGTATAACTACTTCACTTAGAATTTTAGGCAAAGACGGTTTTGTCCTCACGTGGAAAGCACGTGCCGGAATATTTAGAGAATATTCCACCGGCGATGTCTGTTATAGGGTAAAGTGCAAAACTTATATAATTTGTATGGTAAAATATAAAAAAAATTAGTTTATATAGTAAAGTGCAAAAAATCGCATAGTTTGGGGTTTAGTGTTTTTTCCTCAACAAACTTGTACATATTAGGTCACGTGTGACGAAATTGTTGTCACTCATCTCATGACTCATGCATGAATTAAATAAAGCAAAATATAAACCTAATCTAAAAATGGGGACCACAAATCCTCCTCCTTTCCACCTCCCTTCCACCCACCACACACGTGCCTCACTTATACACTTTGTATATATCCACCTCACTCCCCTTCTCTTCAAGACCCCGATCTAAACCTACTCCCACTCCCTCCCTGCGCAACTTAGCCCATGGCCGTAGTCCGTAACCGCCGCCACCTCAACCTCCGTCTCCCCCTCCCCGACTCCTCCGACCGCTGCCCCCGTTTCCCTCTCCCCCTCCCCCCGACCACCGCACCTGCGGCCACCATATCCGCCGCCGACCTCGAGAAACTCCAAGTCCTCGGCCACGGCAACGGCGGCACCGTCTACAAAGTCCGCCACAAGCACACCTCTTCAATCTACGCCCTAAAAGTCGTTCACGGCGACAGCGACCCCGCCTTCCGCCGCCAGATCCTCCGCGAGGTCTCCATACTCCGACGCACCGACTCACCCCACATCATCAAGTGCTACGGTGTCTTCGATCTCCCCGGCGGCGACATCGCCATCTGTATGCAGTATATGGACATGGGCACTCTCGAGACGCTGCTGAAAAACGGCGTCGTTTTCACTGAAAAGCTCCTCGCCAAGATCTGCCACCAAGTGCTAAGCGGACTGGAATACTTGCACGCCCACAAAATAATTCATCGAGATTTGAAGCCATCGAATATATTGGTCAATCAGAAAATGGAAGTGAAAATCTCCGATTTTGGAGTCAGTAAAATTATGCAGAGGACCTTGGATCCGTGCAATTCGTATGTGGGAACGTGCGCGTATATGAGTCCGGAGCGGTTTGACCCGGATACATACGGGTCGAACTACGACGGGTACGCCGGAGATATTTGGAGCTTGGGATTAACTCTGTTGGAACTGTATATGGGCCATTTTCCATATTTGGAACCGGGGCAAAGACCGGACTGGGCGACGCTAATGTGCGCCATATGTTTCGGAGAGCCGCCCAGCTTGCCGGAAAGTACGTCGGAAAATTTCAGGAGCTTTATTGAGTGCTGTATGCAGAAGGATTCAAGTAAACGGTGGAGTGCCACACAGCTTTTGTCGCACCCTTTTTGTCAGCAGTATTGACCCGAAATCAGTATGAAGTTGCGCCAATTTGTGGCCGGAAAATTTTGAAGTCTCGCTGCGGTGGCGAATAGTTTGCTGTACATAGCGAATTTGTTTTTGTTTCCCCCTCTTAAAATAACTGGTGTATATCCTTTTCTCTTCTTCTGAATCTCTCTTTTCAAGGAGGAAGATCCATTTCAACAGTTAATTGCTGTAGAAATTGGGAGTAATTAATCAAAATTGCTTTATCATAATTATTCAAAATTCAGGTGTATATCCATCTAACAATGATTGTTGATTAACTGTGACTAGGAACAGCTTTAACCCAAATCATAGGGCCTGTTTGTTTATGTTTCTATGGTATGGTCCATTTCAGGTTTCGGAGTTGGAAATATAATTTTGAGAATTTATTGGTTTTCGTGTGGAAATTGGGATTGTGTTTGGATGAATGAATTGAAATGTTTTATGTAGGGTTGGAAATGAAATTGTGTTTGGTTTGAGTAGTTTTGAAATATTATTATATAATAATTGAAAAGTTGGTAGTGGTGAGTCCACTTCAATATTTTAATTTAAATATATAATATTATATTTATAAGATTATAGTTGGTGGTCCCATTAAGATAATTATAATTTAAAAATAGTAATATTTTAAATAGATAAAGTTAATAATGGTGGGTCCCACATGTATAATTGAGTTAAAATATGAAAATAGTGATTGATAAGTAATGATGAGTGATGTAGGGTAGTATATAGGTTTGAGAATAGAAATTATAGGTTTGAGATATTGTTGGAAATGATGATTTCCATTGGAAATTTTATGAACAAACACGTGATTCCACTTTTATGTATAGTTAAACCTGAAAGAATTGGAAACATAAACAAACAAGAGCAGTAATTTATGGTATTTTTCTTTTCTTCAAAAAGAAAGTTTCAAACTTTTTCTCGGTGATTGCGGTTTTCCACGTATCTTATTTTTTTATGTTTAACTGCCTTTACTGATAATTTAATGACAATTCTATGATTATTTTCTTTTTGAGAGGTAGTTCTATGTTTAACTTTTTTTTTTTGTGAAACAATTGTATGATTAATTTTCAATAGTGACTATTCATGCATATTTCTAGTCACTGTTAAATCGTAAAGTTATTAACAAAATAAATGTTATTATCTTTATCCTATAAGTGATAAATTCAATATTGTCACTTCACACCTTGCCACTACTTTTTTCACTTGTAATTAAATACACAACTTAAAAATAGTTATATCTTGGTAATTAATACTTTTATGGATTATTAGTTGTTTCATTTTTCATGTGTATGATATTTAAATAATATTTATAATTACTTTTGTGATAGTTAAAGTTGAATAATTATAAATTTGTTATTCGTTAAGTGCATGGTAAATGTGTAATATATATGGATATTAGGGACCAGATTTCCTGGAACATCTAAGAAAAATGAGTTTGTTTGCTAAATTCACAATGCATATAGATAATAAAAGAATATTTTAATTATATACGTATACCATTTTTTTAATGAAATTAATTACACATATTTTCCGCCAGGGGATGTCAATTTTGGGCGACCCGCACCGATTTGCCCCTCCCGACCGCTTGGATCATCCCGCCACATGACTGCGGCGGGGTGGGTCTCAGGTATCATTTTTAAGCCCCTTCTGCAATTGGCCCCACCTAGGAAATTTATTTATTTTAATGCATTATATATATTATATATTGTATATATAATATATATTATATAATATAATTTTCATGCATTTAATATTATATCTAGCATTTATAAATTGATAATCACAACTTTTGTAAATAATACTTTAAAAAAATTCTTCAAATTTTTGTATTAATTTTCTTTAATTCGGGTCAGAAAAGTCGATCGCCTGCCTCGTTCTACTTTAGATACTTGACCCGCCCCATTATCATCCCTACTTTCCACAAAATAGTAGGGGTAATAATCCGTGTCGTGTTCGAGTTTGCGTGCAGTGTCAGGTTTTCAACCCTAACACGATTGTTTAATTATTCGTGTTAGATTCTCAACCGACCTGTTTATTCTTTATGGTTTTCTGGGCAACCCAAAATGATTGTATATTTTAGATATCTAATTTACTCTTCTATTTGTATCGGTTATATGGATTGTATGAGTTAATTTTAATCCGATAATTGAATTTACACACATTTGATAATTTTTCAAAATTCAATCATTATATTAACAATATATTGAATCAATGAAAAATATAGTAAAAGCACAATCGGGTCAAAGAAGTTAATCACTTTATTCCTTGTCAATGACGGGGCCAGGAATAATATAGGGGTGAGCCGATACATAAAAATAGGATGGGCCAGATAAAATATTTAAAAAAATGGGGATATTACATAATATACCCTCTTTTTGGTAAAAATACCACAAATCCCTATCATTTTTGTACCTATTTTTTTTCATTGTGTACCTACTTTTTTTCTTTTTTTTTCGCTCCTGCATATTTTTTGATTATTTTTATTTTTTTCGTTTTTTTGTTCCGTATTGCTTTATATATTATATATGTTGTTTAAGTTTGTTTCTTTGTTGTTTCTATGTTGTTTATTTGTTGTTTCAATGTTTCAAAAAACTTTTACCTAACTTTTATGTTGTGTTTTCATTCATGTATTATTTTGTACATCGTTTATATTGTTTCAGTGTTGTTCTATAATATTTTTAATGTTGTTCTAATAATTTTTTTTGTTTTTAAGGTTATTTTCATACTATTTTTAATGTTGTTCCGATGTTTCTTTGTTGTTTCTGATGTTTAAATACAATTTTTACCTATTTTTAACTCTTTTTGCTCATATGGCGTTTTATATATTGTTACTGGTTTGTTTCTATATTGCTTCCTGGTTGTTTCCATTTTTTTTATGTTTTCATGCATTCGATCAAATATTGAATTGTGTTTTTTATTCATGTTGTTTCTATAATATTTTTCATTTGTTTGGTTTTAATATGTATTGTTTTATGTGTATATTTCTTGATTTTTTATAAGACTTCGAGTATAAAATGGATTATTTGACGAGGGCAAAATTTATTTTCTCACTGAAATTTTATTAAAAGAAACATGTTAGCAACAATCTTGAAACAAAGCGTAAAAAATCCGAAAATTTTGGCGGGAGCGTAAAGTTGTGTTAAAAAAGGGTTGGGAGCGTAAATTTGGGTAAAATAGTACCGGGAAGCATAAAAGGGTGACATTGTCTCCAAAAAGTGGGGCATTTATGTCAATTGCCCAAACAAAATCATATAAATCCTAACTATAATATTTTTTTTAAAAACATTTCCTATTATATTTTTTTTCAAAAAACAAATGGGGGCATGGGGGCAGGTTGGGCCCCCTCCCTCCTCCAGTGTTGCTAGTTCACTGTAACCCGACCTATTTTTTATTTGTGTTCGAGTCTCATTCGATTCTCATCCTAAACCCTCAAGCCTCAATCCTAACCTGGTTGATCGCTTTTAGAGACAGATCACTCAAGTCAACGGGGGGGTTGTGAAATTCTTCTTCCCGAGGGGGAAGTCTTCAAGTCTTCTTATCCGAGATTTGGAAAATTCTTTTGACGGGAACTTGCCTACACCCCGCGCAAGCGTTAGAGGGTCCGGGAATTGTCCCAGGGAGGCCTCTCCGACGCTCAAATCAACACGGTGAACGAGATAATAAAACAGTAATTGAATACCGAATTAAATGCGTAGTAGAATTATGAGTACTTAATAACTTACAAATGAATGAGTGACCTTTTATATCCGGGAGATGGGCTATGTCGGCCGTGTAGGAGAATTCGACCTATGGGCGATCTCGGACACCTTTGGGCGGATTATAGCGCATTGGGCAATTAATATTAAATAAATATATAAACTCAATTATATATTAATTAATTAAATGGCATTTTTGCTCCCAACACTGCTAAAAATGTATTAGGTCATGTCGTGTCATAAAACGTCACAACTACAAAATTCTATAAAAACATTTTGTAGTAGGTTATGTATTTTATCTCATCAAAAAGTTCTACACACTATTGAGTAGGCAATCAATTTCGGCCTGATATTGTGCATAGAAGAAAAAGGAAAATAATTGACTGGTAAGATAGGGCTGGATTTGTTTTTCTTTTTGCTACACAGAGGGATGGCAGCGGGATGGTAGACACGAGTACCCACCCGCCTAAACTCTAATGGGATATGTATGAGTAAGTTTATTCGGGTTTGGGATGGATATAGGATGCAAAATCAATACCCATTTATAAATGGGTAGGGTACAGATTTACCCCCTAGGGTACCCAAACCCGCTTATATGATTGAGTATAGGTATAGGGTATCTGTTGATACCCGACCATATAAGCACCCATTTAAGTATTTTCATATATATACATAACAAAATATTTTAAAATAATTAAGAAAAATATTTTTAGCTTAAATAAAGGGATTTATATACATAATTAAAACCTACAGAATCTTAGTACACAACTTCATTCCATCAAATTGAAAACTGGTTGAGCCAATAGTTTGCAAGAAGCTAATCAATTAAATCTGCTTCTTTTAATTTCATTGATGAATAGTCTTATATAATAATTTATTTTTGTTAGAGTACCTATTTAAATAGTCATCTAAATATTTAAATATTTAAAATATTTTATAAAATAAACGGGTTTTGGCGGGTACGGGTAGTATGTGGGTACTAGCATATTAGTTTGGGATGGGTACAGGTAATAAGTGTAATTTTTTAATCGGGTTTGGGAGGGGTACAGGTAGTAATAATATTATAGGGTTCCAGTATGGATCTTTCTTAAATGGGAGAAGTACATCTTACCCATTGTCATCCCTAGGTCTACACTGAACAAAATTGACTTTGAAAAAGTTATGGAGCTAGCTAGATTTATTTTAATATCTTAATTACTCATAAAACATGACATGAACCCGGTTTCTAAATTTTATATATAGTTATACAATTATTAGTTGAAGTCTCATCAGAAGTTTGCCTATTAATCGAGTTCAATATCAATTTTTACACATTAATTTGATCTTTTCTATATTCATTCTATTTAAATAATTAAATTGTTGTATATATTTATGGATAGTGGTTAATGGAGTATGTTTATGAAAATGAAAATTAAATTTTGTATAGGCTAGGCACATCTTAAAATGCTTTTTTTCAAGTTATTAATTCCTCTCACTATGGTGTACATGGTTCTCAAGGAATTAGCCTTCAGGATACAAAGTCTATTTCACAAAAATTCCAAAGTTACACTCATTAGAATTTCTCAAAAGCATAAATCACAAAATGTAGTTAAAATAAACGTAGAAAGTATGAAAGAAATAAATCTCGCAAGAATTTTAAGGATTGGTTTTCCATCATTTTTCATCACTCTACAATCACATTAGTTTTAAAAGTATTATAGACTTCCAAATGTTGCAATCAAAAGTTGTATCCCTTCTTAAACAATGAAAGTTGTAAATATTCCAGAAGTTGCATATATTCATTGCAATCCTTCTCAATAGATTTCTTCACATGAAAAGTTACATATCTTTTCACATAATTCTTATTTTCCATATTTATTTTTTTCTTTCATCCTTTCATATAATATAATAAATGTCTAGCTAAAAATGTTGCTATGATATGAGATGTAATAAATGCAAACCAATGCAAGACACAATATTATAAGTAAATACTATAAATATTACGACATAAAACTATTATAATAATGCTAACTAACCATGTTGCGATTAAGAAAGGTATTGGATGGAGTATTAAATTGAGTAGATGACCGTCGCTACCAACCATTAACTCCGTCAGTCCAGGGACTAATTAACAAGTCCCTTTAAATTTTAATATACAAATTTTCATACGTCAAGAAACTAATTACAAGGAGCTTTAGGTTATTTCGGAGTAAATTCCGTTCACCACTTCAAAAGTAACGCCGCCCCATTTGCTCCGCCAGTTAATCATAATCCGTATTTAAAGCATGTTTAATCATATATAACCCACGTGCTTTGAAAGATAAAACTTTCATCCTTATTGCCAACTTGCCTCTTTCCTTTTTCGTTAGAACATCACTATCACATGTCCACTTGTTGTGTGGCAGCCTTGCCCCGTGCATTTATCCACCTTTTCTTTCATATTACGGAAAAGGAAAAAAAGCAATTTTGTGATAGATGGAGATATTTTAAAACGATATATCTCAATCTCTATTATAATTACATCTTTCCATATTGTGGGGTGGAGGTTAGGGGTCAAATCCGCTTCATGGGTGTTTGTGGGGTGGAGGTCGGGATTCTTATCATGCTCCATCAAATTGCTCCCAGGGCATATGTAGATTGGGGGTCGAACATAATTGTTCTCTTTACCGCAGGAGGATCTGGTTGTACGTCGCCAGACCCCGTCGAACTTGGCGGTCGTGCACATCCCGCGGTTTATCTTGGCGGCGGCAATGAGGATGAGCGGAATCTGTTGTCTCGGGCGTAGTCGGGCGTGGCGCAGGCGAGTTATCTGAAAAAAAAAAAAAAAAAAAAAAAGGAAAAGGGAAAAAAGCAAGTATAGGACGAGGATAATATTATTTACTTTTATTGAAACTATAATTGGAATCTTGATTATTCTGAAATTTTGGAACTGATACTGTACTTACTCTTCAAAAACTGAATTTACTGAAAAATGTAATATTTTATTACCAATCGTAGTAGTTAGTCCATTAATATATAGGCATCTGATTGTTCGCAATGGTACACTCTACATTGAATAAGCACGCGCGTGAATTATAGTTTATGTTAGCAAATATAAGTCAAAATTTAAATCATGTATTTGCACATATAAAGTGCATCGAATTTATCTATTCGGTATTTAACTATCAATCCACATACCATGTAAGAATTAATCACGTTTACAAGCCTTTTTTTGATCAATGATTAAACTTGTCCACAAGCTTTCTTTGATTGAACCACGAATCACGAGCGTATCCCGTGCATCTATTGAACCACGAGCAAGATTATGAACCACATTTCTCGTTGGTGTAACTTAGTTGTGTACACCTTAAACCCTTGGAAAACATTGTCGATGCTCCAAGAAAGAACGTAGAGAGAGAAATTATAGGAGAGAGATTTCGTAGGGAGACGTCTAATAATTTCTACTACTAATGATAGATGGAGATATTTTAAAACGATATATCTCAATCTCTATTATAATTAGATCTTTCCATATTACATGCAACCCCAAGATGGATGCTAATCAATTAGGATTCTCAATATCTTTCATAATATATAAAAGATATGTGGATGCAATCTAAGTAACAGTTTATAATAATAATGTGAGGAAGGTACAATACTAATCTCCCTGTACTATTCGTATTTTTACACTTTGTTATATAAATTATTTTTTATTACACTTTACCATAAGCTTAATTGCAAAATGAGGACACTATTAACTATGCCCCAGTGACAAAAAAGGACACAAAGTTTGCGGCTTTCAATCTAGGACAATAACTTTAAAATTTTGGCGAATTGAGGACAAATTGAGCCCAAATTGCCCAATTCGAGCTAATTGCCACCCAAACCTCAACGTTGAGTCCGAATTGCCCAAATTTAGGCTACTTGCTTATGTCGTATAAAATAAGTTACAAAAAAAATCTGAAAATTTTAAAATAAATTTAAAAATTTACAAATCAACAAGTAGAGTCTAAATATATAAAAATAAATGTGATAATTATTTTAAGAATTTACAAATTAACAATTAAAATATAAATATACAAAAGTAAAATTGGAAAATACAAAACTAGAATTTTAAAAATTATTTAATAAATCTTAAAATAACTAAATAAAATCTAAAAGTGTGAAATAATATTTAAAAAGTTATTTAATATATCAAAAGAATACCGAATAAATCTTGAAATTATTTGAATAAACCCAAGAACTATCAATATAAAATCTAAATATTATTTAGTAAATCTAAAATTTGTTTAAATATGTAAAGATTATTTAAAGTAATTTCAAATTATAAACTAATATTTGAAAAATACTTAAATAAATAAAAAAAATATTTTTTATATGTACCTAAAATAAATCTTTTGATTCAATTATAATTTTCTGATTTCATTAAGTATTTTCAAATTTTAATTTGTAAGTTTAAATTATTTTAATTAATGTTTAAATTTTTAAATGAAATTTATTTTGAATTTATTCAAATAATTTTATAATTTATTCTTTAAATTTTGTATATATTAAATAATCTTTTTAAATATTGTTTCACATTTTCAAACTTCACTTAGTTATTTCTTGACTAATTCAATATTTTTTATAATTTTATTTTTCATTTTTCTAGATTTATTTTCTTATATTTACGTTTTAATTGTTAATTTGTATACTTAAAATAACTAACAAATTTATTTTAATATATTTAGACTCAACTTGTTAATTTGTAAATTGGTTTTACAATTTTTAGATTTATTTGTGCATTTTTAAAATAAGTTTTAGCCTTATTTTACGTGACATAAGCAATTAGACTAAGATGGTGTTTGGCTGAGCTTATAAGCTCTTAAAAACATCTTATAACATGTTTGAGAACTTATAAGTTATTTAAATTTATTGGGTAATTTTTTAGAAAAAAGATCTTATAAGCTCCCAAAATAAGATGTCAAAAGCTTATAAGTTGTTTTTAAAAAAGTAGGGGAACCCCAACTGTTTTTCAAAATAAGATCTTATTTCAACAACATCCTTTAATTTTGACTATTTTAATTACAAAATTGGCATTCTTGGCATCTTAAAGTTACGCCATCTTATATTATCTAAACACTTCAACAACTTATTCTTAAATAAGATTTAATATCTTATAAGCTCTAAAAACAACTTATAAGATGTAGGAACTTATAAGATCTTTTAAATAAGCTTAGCCAAACACTCTCCAAAATTTGGGCGATTCGGGCTCAAAATTGAGGTTTGGGTGGCAATTAGCCGAATTGACCAATTCGGGTTCAATTTGTCCTCAATTCACCAAAATTTTAAGTTATTGTCCTAAACTAGAAATCCACCCGTGCGATGCACGGTTATATATTAGTAAATATAATTCAAATATTTTTTTGTTATTTTAATTGATTAAAGACTTTCAAAGGTAAGCGAGTTACTGACTTGTATGGAATAAAAAAATACTATAAGTTTTGAAATGATTGAATAATAATGCAACATTATAAAAAAATTAAATGAACATAAATATAGAATAGAAGAAATTATTATAAATTTTGAATTTTTTTTTAAATATAACATTGGCCGTTGAATTAGTACGGTCACTATCACTATTACCACCACATTCGACAAAGACTAACCCTAACTCTTATTAATCGACATTGTATACAACACCATCAACATAAATTGTCATCATTAAAACTTGAATAGAAGTCTTGGATTAGAAGATGTCAATGATAGTTTTGGAATAAGGACTTTATGATCAATGTAATCTCTTGTAGACCTTGTTTTTTTTTGAATATTATTGCCAAGCCTCGTAGCAATCCGTCTAGTGCCATTGATAATCCAAAAGAATGATCTATGTTACATAATAATATAACATGTATTCCAACCTTCAAATTCAGCTCATTGTATGATTCAGAACTTTGGAACATTTAAGTATATTTAAAAATTATCAAAACTAAAAAATGGATAATAATATAATACCATTTGTGATATCAGACAAAGAATAAATTAAGGTCAAATAGAAAATATTTTATATACATTTCAAAATTGATATTTTCTGCAAAAATAATTAAGTTACAAATACTGAACTTAACAAAGAAACAAAAACAAAAGAAAAAAACAGAAAAAAAGAAAAAAATAGCACAATGAGCCCCCAGTTTTTTTTTTAAGAAAGCCCCAGTTGAGTTAGGTATATATTTGTATACACAATCCAAACCATTAAAAAATTAAACCTGCACGTGACCCTAACAATTGATAGCCGAATTCCAATTTTTCTAAAACATTTTACTATAGTATTATAGTTGTTTGATAATGCACATCTGCCCCAAGTGCATAAATAATACAACACAAATGGGCTTCGAACATGTGCTATGGAATGACCCAAAAATCAAAAAGAGATGCAAAATGAAAAAATAAAAACAGATATGATTTTTTAGGGTAAAATTCACTTTACCCCCTTGTACTATCATCTTTGTATCAAATAACCCCTCTACTATTAAAACCTTCAAATACCCCCTATAACAAAAAAGATATATTGATGGACAACAATACCCTTGAAACAAATAAGATATTCGGTTCCATATTTTTGTTCTCCTACAATTCTCAACTCCAATTTTATAATAACTAATCCTATATTTTATTAAAAAAATAAATAAAACAGCAAATATAACTTCAATAGTATAGAACGTATTTAATTTTTCTAATTAAACAAATAAATTTACATTACTATCATTATATATGTATATTATTTTAATAAGTGAATATTAAATTTAGATATTCATTTATATTCATATTATTTATATTATGTAAGATGTAATATAGGTAAAACATATTTACTAATTAGAAATTTACTAGTGAATCGGCAAAGTAAATTTCTTGAAATATTAAACAAAAAATCTATAATACTCTCTAACAATAAAATATTAATAATTTGATCTAACTTTTACTTAAAATTATCATAATTAAATTAAAATAAATAATTAGATAAATATAATATTAATAACATAAAAACATATTAAAATTTAAAAAAGGTATTATCTCAAATAACTTTATATTTTGTTGTTTTAGAAAACACCTTTTAGATTTCTATTTTTTTGTGCTTCTTTACTCGGTTCTTAATTGCATTAATATTTAGCAAGATTTTCTTATTGATTATATAATAGTAATTTCTCTTTCACATTTAATAAATAACTGGATACTGTTATTTAATCCATTAATATATTTCAATTACATATGTGAATCAAACATAATAGAAATATATGCAAAATTAAATAATATCAATTAATTTTAATATTGTAAATCGACTACGTACCAACTTACTAAAGCTATCTATTAAATGTAATAGTAATATAAATTTATGTAAGATATATATTTTCTATTAAATGTTAACGTGTTTTCATATAATAATATTGTTTCATTCTTATAATCCATCAAAGTAAACTTAATCTTATATAAACCAAGGGCATTTTTGTCAATCAATATAACTTTTATTGAATTAGGGGTATTTGAAGGTTTTAATAGTAGATGGGAGTATTTGATACAAACTAATAGTACAAGGGGGTAAAGTGAATTTTACCCATTTTTTGATACTGAGAAGTTTAGGTGGCCATTTAGGATACAAATCAGGAAATTGGAAAAGTACGAAAATATATTTGGTAGTTTTTTTGGTTATGTGGCCATTTAGAATACTAATTCGGAAAAGCACGAAAAACTATTTTGTATTTTCAGGAAAGTTATAGAAAATCCTAGATTCATTTCTCACCATAGCCGCTTCAAGTCCACATTTTTTTAAGTGAAGGCGTCGGGCGAGAAATAAAATAAAAGGCAAAAAGGTAATGGTCACGACCAACCAACCAATACTTTTAAAGATGGGGCCTTATTAAAACTTCCCAAGGCAAAATCTACCCTTGTAGAAAACCCTTGAAAGAAAAAATAGTACCCCGAGAAAATCAAAGTGTTTAAACCCTTGTAACCTCAAGTTGGTTACCTAGCTAAAACAAAAGAAAAGCAAAAAACCAAAAATCAAAACCAAAAATCCGAAAGAAAAAAATAAAATCCCAACTAATAATAAGCGCCCAAAAGAACTCATTGAAGAACCCGACATGAAGAACTAATGACGAAAATGATATAACAAAGTATTGTCTTTAGCCACGTAATCTTTTATGAATTCAGAAGATCGTCCCACCAAAGATTACTCATGGAATGAGCATGTTTAGACAAAATATCCGCCACCCCATTAGCCTTCCGGTACACATGAGAAACCCAAAATGGATGCCCTTAATATGTCGAATAGTCGGGAAAGACGACTCCTATAAACCCAAGGAGTATTCCGAGAGAAGGTCGAAAAAATCGAAACCACATACTCCGAGTCCGATTCCAACCAAATGAAATGCCAACCCCAAGCTAACGTGATCTCGCAATTCCACGAATCGTACAAAATATAACTAAAAACAAATGAACAAAATAGAACAATAAAAAACGAAAAACTAAATTATTGAGAGAAGTAAAAAAATAGACAAACAATATTGTTCAGATCTAAATGAAACAACTAAACATCAACTAAACATCATCTAAATGAAACAACTAAACAATTAGGGTAATCTCATTGTTTTCGGATCTTTATCACTTTTGGATCTTCACGTTGAGGTAATCTATGTATCTCCATTTCATTTACGGTGATCTATCCATTTTCATTTTTTTTTTCTTTGGATATTAAATTCGGATTTTGAAACGGAGCATCAAAACTTTTTTTGATGTTCGTAATATTTATTTTTGTATAAGATCTGGATTTTTAAAAGATCTCTCATTTTTTCAATATTTTTTCATTATATTTATGTTCAGTTTCCAAAAAAAGGGAAGCAATTTTTTTTTAGATCGACGTTCTTGGTGTTTTCAATTTTCTTTAGTTGAAATAATATGTTCCAATTTTTAACCCTTACTGTTTGGGAAAATATCTTAGATTATGAAAATATATTCCAACTACGGATTTGGGAAAATATAAGAAAACTTCTTAGGTCAGGGCACACCATTCTTGTTTTATTTTAAAACTGTTTTTTTAGGATAGATGTCTTATTAACAATGATTCGTATATATGGGTACAAACATAAAAATCAAGTCCTTCATTTTGCACGGTTTTCATTCTGGTTTTAAGCTAATTATTAAAGTCTTTACCATAAAAATTACATTAAGACACACTAAAGAAATTTAACATAAATATGAAAGTTTTTAAGACAAAAAATAAGGAATATTAGCCATACTATCAATAATATTTGAGTTACATGTATGATCATTTTTTTCATGTCCGTGATTGTGATATATGTACACATACCTAAAAAGTCGAAATATCTAGAATAAGTTATCGAGATTGCTGATCTTCAAGAAAATTGATTATGCAAAACAAATTTGATAAGTATATTTACCATTATATATTGATTTTAGTTTTTATATTTAATTTGAATTTTTATTTTTGATTTGTTTTTAGTACCATTTTTCTAATAAAAAATCAATATCGGGAGATATTCTACTACCGACTTACCAACAAAGTCAACCATAAGCTAATGTGAACAAATTAAAACTCATCATCGGTAATAAATCATAAATAAATATTTTTTTTTTAATTGTAACATACGAAAATTTTCTATCATCAATTTATTCACACATTATTTTTTATTTGAATCCTTACATCTTATGGGCGATACAATCCTTGAAAGCTTGATCATCTCCCAGGAAGAAGCTTTGTCTTCAATGCTCATTTCACCTTCAAATTAGTCTCCCGTCCAAGTTCATAGTCTCAACATCACAAATTCCATTTTCATAATGGAAGATAAAAGAATTAAACCATAAGTAGGTAATAATTTATCATTTTCTCCTTTAATTGTATCTCCTTAGTCCAACCATAAGCTTAATCGAGAGTTTAGGACCAAAGACATCTTCTCTATTATGTGCATTATCTTTTAGACAAAGTATAAAAAGACATGCATTATGAATGTGCATGTTGAAAAACAATAGCATAAAAATCATGCATTATAAATTGTATAATAAAATAAAGGTGCACGTTAAAAAAATTAGTTAACATACCTCTTTATCAATGCACACGCTAAACTTGAAGGATTTGGGTTGTTGCCAAAATCGGGAACATTGTAGATGTGCACACAACATAGGCATTTTGGGCGATTCGGGCTCAAAATTGAGGTTTGGGTGGCAATTAGCCCGAATTGACCAATTCGAGTTCAATTTGTCCTCAATTCACCAAAATTTTAAGTTATTGTCCTAAATTAAATGCCCGCAAACTTAGTGTCTATCTTTGCCCTGGGTATAGTTAATGACATCATTTTGCAATTAAGCCCTTTACCATATGAACTATGTAATTTTTTGTGACGCCTCTATATAGATAGTTTTACCCCTAAAGCTTTATTTTTCCTAGAATAATCAAAATAGTCTATTACGATCATATCAAACACATCATGCTTTTGTATAAAAAATTAATATTTTCTCATACCTTGTTTGATTGGACTGTAATCTAGTATTCCTTGCCGATTTTCAAGTTGTTCCTCACGAGTCCAACCACATGCAATTTTTACGATTATTCCTCAAAACGATCTAATTAACGGGCGTTGCGATGGTTTATACCAACACTATAAAAAAAAGGTAAAAATTGCATTAGAAAATTTTATATTATCTGAAAGATTTTTACGTTAGCCGGCGGCTGAGAGAAGAGGCGCGAAAAAAAAAAAAAGATGACGAGGAAAGCTGGAGACATTGAAAGGAAACAAAACTTCCGCTATTCTGCTCTCATAACAATTGTGGCTAATGTTAAGAATATTTGTGATGAACACATTATTGTGGTCGCTAAATACTTAATTTATTTTTTATTTTACTTCAATTTTAGCAACGAAAGTAAAGTGTTGGCTGCAAAGTTTAACGGATTTTTCTTTTGAGATAAATCCTTTTTACCCTCCAAACTATGCCCTTTTTTCGACTATGCCTACCAAACTTTATTTTGTTCTACATTGCCCCCTCGCACTATGTTAAAGTTTACCCTTAACCATATATGGACAATTTTGCCCCTAGTTTTTGCAAATTTGTTTAATAGTTTTAAAAGCCCATCTAAACTCCAATTTGTTACATCGACCTTCAAAATTTATAAAATTATCATATAATCTAATAAATTTGATTTTAACTCCTAAAAATTCTTCGTTCTGGATTTATCGAGAAAATCCAAACCAAACTGGGTTTTTGATTTAAAATTGGATATAGTCCATTACGACCATATCGGCCCAACATGCTCCGTAAAATTAATAAACCCCTTAAAATTTATACCTTCTTTGGCCAAGAAACGACCGGGTGAGATGGTTCGCAACACCACCGATTGGAAAATTTCGCTGGATCCTTTGACAAACGGCTCCTCACCTGTTCAACTTCAACCCTCGGGGAAGATGATGCGCAAGTTATCCAACTCCTTCAAGAATCTCAAGCCATGACCTTGGTTCGTTTCCTACTCCGGGCGTATAAGATAATTCTCAAAAGGGATGAATTAATAGAACATTATGAACACATGTTGAAGCGAAAGCCTCTTTTTATTAAGAACTTATAGAAATATTTATTACATTAGTAATCTCCTTTTGGGAGGAGAATCTTGGTTTAGCCTCTCATAAATTTGAGGCTTGCACTCGTAAATACATAAAACTTAAAACTAAAACACTAAAAATATTACAAATTTTTCACTCAGATTTTATTGTAAGAAAACTAAGGAAAATGTTCGATGTCCCTGACTTCCTTCAAATCCCGCAATTTATAGAGGTAAGTCCAGGACTTGAAATTCGGACTTCAAATCTTGTTAAGATGTAAGACGTCACCGCTTACATCATACTCCTGAATTATTACTCGCCATTTGTCTTCCTTCTCTTTTTCGCGTGACTCGGCCCATGTGATGGTTGTCGGGAATCTTTAAAAAAGTTGGTCTGCGTGGTCCCCGAGGAAAACGCGTCTTGTGAGTGGGCCCTTGTCCTTTCATTTGTATGATCTGTCGGTCGGGTTTGGGTGGAAACCTTTCCCAAACTCGGGTTCCTTACATTTCGGGCATGCTTGACAGATCCGATCTATCCAACGGCCAACATGCGCCATGTTACGTAATTTCGGTAAGTTTCTTTGCTCGCTTAGGAATCTTGTTTTCCTAGAGAATTCTCCTTTTGGTTTGAAGAGTTCCTCGCAAATCCCGTGGTTGATCCAGGTCATCGAATTCAAAAGGAAAGATCCATTCGCCGGTCGGAAGAACTTAAATGGATATTTGACTTTGTCCATTTCCGTTAGACAAACCCAAAGACCCCATGCTCAAATGGTAGAAGCTTCGTCTTGAGAAAATGCTCCTACTAACACTTTGGTCCTTCTTAGGTGAAGTTTTGCCTTAATGTATTTTAAAGCATTTCCATCCGGTCTTCTTAGCTTGATGAAATGAAAAGCTTCATTAAAACCTTTCTTATTTGGTTCAGAGCTGCACTAATAAAATACGAGTTCCAAAATATTGCCCTACGGCCAAATGTGGATTATTGGCCCAGGTCTCGTAAATCGCTTCCCCAATCCATTTCGGTAATTTTGAAATTTCGGGAATCCTGGTGACACGGTATAGATTGAAGCTAAAGCTCCAAAAGTATACCATTCGCGTACTTCATTTGGATGACTTCCTGGTTTCATCCAAACTCTAGGATACTTTCCGAGATATCAACCATTGTTTTCTCAGGGTTAATACCTTGTCTTGTAACTAGTTTCTCCCATTGCCGATATACCGCATAGGAGAAATCTTATTCTCGTCGATTTGAACCTTAGATTTGCACTGTCTCGTGGCCCAAGATTCAACTCTCCCTCTTTTACCCCGAGGAGTCTTTGGGTTGACTTGAAGACTCGGGTTGTGACAGGAGCTTCAACATTCGTTACGGTTTGTACACCCTCGGGGGATGCATCACCGCAACACTTGTGATTATGGTACTTGAATCCATAACCTCCGGGTTAGAGCCCGTACTCTCTCGGCCCCTTTTTGCACCGTAGGGGATGCGGCCTGGAAGAGAGGCCCTTGCGATCTTAAGAACAATTGTCCTTGAGCGAACCGGCATGCTCGTATTTGACTAGAAACGGTTTGATCGGCTGTTGAAGTCGTCCGGCAACTCTCGCATTGAGACATAACGTCCCAAAATCTCGTTCTAGACTCTCCGGTTTTCCCCGAGATGTCTTACTCGTTTAAGGACCTCGACAAAGAACGCGTCCTTCCATCTCGTGTCAAGAAATCTTAGTAAGGCTGCCGCCCACCAATCATCACGGCATCCGTGTAAAGAACCAGTTCATCCTCGTCTTGGGGAATCGCAAGTTTTGGAAGCTTTTTACAAACTTCTTTAAGTTGCTTAATTCCTTCTTGATGTTCATCTTCCCATTTGAATCTGCATCTTTTTTTAAGTAATGGGCTAAACACCTTCTTGTAGTATGCTAGATTGTTAATAAACATTCCAAAGAAAATTAACAACTCCCTTAAAACTCAAGTTGCTTCTTATCTTTTAGTGTATCCGGAAATCCTGTATCTTTTCCACAATATGGTTATGTAGAATAATTCCATTCATCAACTTCAACCTCTCTCCATCATACGGACATTTCGGCTCTCCTGCTTTGTTTTAAAAACATCGGGGATGCGCCGAATCGTACTTGGTCTCCTTTCTTCCCAACTACGCTACTCACCATTCTATCTTCTTTGGAAAGACATCCTTCAGGCTCAACTCGAGACTCGAGGCTTTTGTTGAAGACTGGTTGATCTTGAATTATCATATCAATCTCCTTAATAGTTGGAGATTCAATGATTTCTCGGTAACACCACCCTGGCAAAGTCCTCAAAGATTCTTGGGACTTCAATAAATTCCTTTCTCAAGAATACTTGAGAATGATGGGTATTCGAGAGAGCATAGGAAATCTTGTATGTAATCGAGTAAGGCCTGTTTTCTTCTTTCATCAAATCGACTCTTTTGAAATCTTGATGAAGGGTTAGGACTCTCAAGTCTCGATCTCCCAAATTGTATGCAATTCTAGGATAGACATTAAATGCTAATTTCCCCGCATACAAATTTCTCAGAATCGCTCCAAGGCATGAATCTGTGAGATTCGCTTGTCAAAAATAGCAAGATTGAGTGGCGAATCTATTCCTTCCTTGAATGTCGCCTTAATAATGACTCTTATGGCTCCAATGTGAATCCATGAGAGTGTATTTGCAACTTCTCTTTTAACTCGCTTTTGATCTCTGTATTTCTCTAATAGGGACCAAGCGCATCTCGATCGAGTTACAGGTAAACTCCATCGGAATGGCTAATTCTCGGTTGTTACCCCGTGAATAATTTGGTGTTTTTCATTACGAAACCCAATCTTATCCAATGCTTTTTCCATAGCTCGATTGTAAATCCATCATAGACTTGAAGCTTTGGATCTTCCTTCATGATTCTCATAAGAGTTTTATGAGAAACCGTCGTATGAGAGAGGAATCGACATATCCTCGATCATTGTTTCTTTCAAGAATTTCTTCTTCACTCGATTCGAAGTGAGTCACTTCCATCATCGAATAGATCTCTTCTTCATAGATGCTTTCATCCGAGGGAATATCCTCGAATTGATACACCGTATTAAATCCTCGATAATAGATGACTTCTTCAATTTCTCGGTGTGGCCTCGAATCGTCTCGACTCCTCGTTTTTGATTGTCCGGGCAATCCGTTGAGATATGCCCTCTTGCTCCGCATGTCCAAAGAATTCTGATCTTTGAAACTTTCATTAGCTCTAGTGTGAGCACGCCCGAAAGTTCTTTCTCCTGGATTTCTCGGTACTTGCTTGATTAGAACCCGATGATGAGGCTCTACTACTCTTGCAGTCTTTGGTCTTTGTCTGTTTTATAACCGGGCTTTTGTTTTGACCAGAACCTTCTAGGTCTCCATGAAGACCGCTTCTTTTGTTGTTGCTTTCTCGGCGGTATGGATGGCTTCTCTCCTTCTTCTTCTTGTGCCGCCTTGGTTGACCTCCCACAAACTGTTGGGATATCATTATCCACGCAACATAGAGGAACCGCTTTGTTAATTCCTCTTAATCTCTTGTAATTCTGTGCAGAGTCGCTTGATAGCACCATTCGGATAACTTGGCCTTTAGGAAAGACATTTTTCTCGCCACGGTTTCTACTTGACTCCACCCTTGTATTCCCGATAAGCATTTCTCTCCGGGGACTCGAATCTTGGCAAAAAATAGGCATGCAGCCTTCTTTTTCTTCAATCTTCGATTTCCACCGGTATTCGGTGAACAACTTGATATATTCGTCAATATGACAAATATCCAAAGAACTCAAGGCTATAGAGGGCTTGTTTATATTTCTTTCTTTTTTCATCCTCTAATCCCTCGAAATAACCCATGCCGATGAATTGGATTTTGAATAGTTTTGCCATACCATCGACAATTCCTTTAAGTGATTCCCGATGTGACCGAACTTTTCGTACTAGCATCGGTCATATCCTGCAATCTTCATCGATCCTTCAAGACTCATTTCAAGGAGTAAAATGAATGAATCCTTTGTAAGATCGAGGGTTCTCTTTGAAATTCTCATAGTCAAGCCCATTCATCAATGAGAACTTCTCTGTTTTTAAAATGCAGGATGTCAGATTTAACATCAACCCATACGGATGTATTGGGTCGAGGTGCGATCTTCCATAAGGCATCCGATAAACATTCGCCTTCCTTAGGTAGGTTGTCCTGGTTCCTTGCAAGAGGGTTTCGACCTCCTGTTCGAAAGTGGATCACCCCGGTCGTGAAATCCCCAAAGATGTGGCATCCTCTCGTCCCGAGCTCCATGATGTGAACCCGCACTTTCTTCGACGTTAGGATTAATCTGGTGGCGGTGGTGGGAATTGGTCTACCTTGTGGGTCATAGGTAACCAAAGTCGATTCCTCTCATGCGTTCATCTTTAAATCTACAATACCTAATCCCGCAAAGGATTACGCAGGTCATGTAGATCTTTAAGATTCATCTTTTCAATATCCATCTTTTTTAATTTTTGATGGATTTTCCTTTGATTAGAGCAATGAGCTTTTCCTCATCCGTCATTTTTCGTATGACTTTGGTTGGTTTTCCTTTTTGGTGTAAATAGGGTACATCTGCCCCAAAATCAATACGTTTTCCTTCCTCCTAGGATGAACTTGGCCATCCTCCGGTTCTTGACTCGTTTCGAATATCATGAAGGAGTTCAAGAGTTTCTTCCGATATTTCACCATCGTTTCCATCCGGTTCGATCGATGAACTTGATCGTAGATGAATATGGCGGTTGCCATAATTCTCGCACCGTCTTCGGATTTCTCTAAGATCTTCGGAGATCTTAGATTTGTCTGGGAAGTATCTCGTTCCACTGGTACTCCTTCAGAATCATTGTTCGATGGGAATTTTCATGAACATTTTCTTGAAGGTTCATCAAATGAACATATGTGGTCCAGTTAAGCATCCGTGAATCGCTTATAATATTCTCGCTCGCATTTTGCATTGCTTAAGGTTTCCCGTCGGCTCCCGCCGCTCCTTTTCTTCATGTTGGTATTCCAATATGAAACCTGGTCAAGGTGTTCTTGTGCATACATCGTCAATATTTGACGATATGTCTGTAAAGGGGTACATCTCGGACATCGGTCCGGATCCATAATCTCGGAGTAATTTCTCCTCACCAATTGTTAATTACATAAATATAATAAATTTAACTAAAAGTTCTTAATAAACCTAGGCTCTGATACCAATTTTATGGATCGCAAAACCCAGTAGGAGTAAATCTCAAAATATAATAGATTTATAAATTCAAAGGTAAGGCGCAACAGTTTTTTAAGTTCAGGGGGCAAACTAGAATCAAACTATCAAATTTAAAGGGGTATTTTCGGAAATTTTGGCTAAGCGTAACAATTTTAAAAGTTCAGGGGGTTAAGTAGAACAATTCAAAGTTAAGTAGGCAAGGTAGAAAATTACGTATAGTTTGGGGGGTTAATTAAATTTACCCCTTTTCTTTTTAATTATGATGATACCGAGCAGTGGAAGAAATTAATCCAAGTCATCAGTCAACACACATCCGAGTAAGCGACTGCGAGTGACGCGTCGGCAATGGTGCGCGACAAACACACCACGAACTAGGCTCGCCCATTCCGAGCCCAACCGCAACACGGCCGCCGAGCCCCGAGCCCCGAGCCCAAATTTCGGGGAAACGCATGCGCGATGCATTCATAGAAGTAATCACTTGCCCACACTTAACACTTTATTGATATTAAAAGCGCCACATGTCGAAAGTTATAAAGAGAAGTCGACAAGTGGCAAGATTTGGATGACATGCACGAGTTAGAGAAGGACATGTGTCTTTCTTTAATTATTTTACTAATTAATGAATAGTTAGTGAAAAGATGACTATTGTAAACCCACTTACTCGAAGGGGTATAAAAGGGTGATAGAGGGAAAACTAAAGGAGGCGAGAAAAGAAAAAGAGAAAGAAAAAGAGAAAGAAAAAGAGAGAGAAAAAGGAGATAAAAAGATTGTAAGAAAGACCGACCCCAATAGTTCGCTCGGCATTATGCAAAAAAGCGAATAGCCAAAAATAAATATACGTTACGCACGCGTTTATATTCCCACGTGTTAAATCCTTTACATATTTTTGCTTGTTGACCAAAACGCACGTCAACAAATTGGCGCTAGGAGGGCCCGTATTGGTCGATCGAGTTCGTCAAAAGCAAGTGAAGTAAAAACCAGGTAAAGTTTAACGCTTAACCTTTTCATAATAGACAAAAATGAGTCAACGCCGAGAAATGCCCGTTTGATGAAGAGCAACATTTGAACAACCAACCTGGCCTGGCGGACTACGAATGGCCAAAATATGCTCCAAACGAAGCAGGGAGCACTACTTTATTTCCTTTTGCTCGGCTAATTGCCAACCCAACTTTTGTACAAACAAATGAACCAACTTATATCACAAACTCGCTACCACAAACTCTCAAGCACCTCCTCCACTCCTTGCAAATACTAACCCACTCAACCCACAACTAAATGTTAACATAATCCTCAAATTCGGGCTTCCTCATCACGAAGCCCAAGAAGCGATTCGGGTAATGAACAACATGTCGTCGTGATAGAAGGCGGCAATGAGAAGATGAGGAGGAGCAAAGTCGTATAAGCGAGTCACTCATCGGAGCAATGCGACATCGTCGTGCCCACTCGGTGTTCGGGCCGGACGACCGGGAGTTGATCCTTTTCCCAAAGACGATCGATAAGTTCGGCTCGGGTTTCGGATGAGCGGGAAGCGGCAATCAAGGTCAATCAAGTCCAAGGCCCTAGCTTATGGCAGGAACGGGATGTAGAAATACACCGCCTGCGTCGTCGTCTAAACGAATTGGAAGGCGGTCCGGATGGCGAACAGTCTCGAAGACCGCCCCAAGTAATGAACCAGCCAGCTGTTCCGTCGCCATTTTCCCCTGGAATTCTGGCGACCCCATTACCGCCAAAGTTGAAAATCCCCCAGGTCGGTCTCTACAATGGGGAAACCGACCCGACCACTCACGTTCACAAGTACTTAGCATGGATGGAGTTGTACAGTCCAAGTGATGCCATCCTCTGCAGGGCCTTCCCCCTGACTTTGGGCGACCGAGCCCACCGTTGGTTTAGGACCCTACCACAGGGATCCATTCAGGCATGGGGGGATCTGGCCTCCGCTTTTACGACGCATTTCTTAACGTCCAAAGTCCGAGCCGCACCTAAGGACTCCCTCGTGAACATCAAACAAGGAAGGGCGAGCCCCGAAAAGCTATATTTCTCGGTTCAATAAACAAGTTCGAGAGATGGAACCGGTGTCGGATGACGCCATTTTGATCGCATCCATGGTGGACTAGCCCCGAGACTTGGCTTAATTACTCCATCCACAAATCGGGGCGACCTCGTGCAAGAATTTACGGTCCGGGAACGCCATATTTGTGCGGAAGAAGCCATGGCAAGTAACCGCCCCGAGCACCGCAAGGGGCGTAAGAAAAGACGGAAGGAAAGAACCAATTGGGTTGGGGGGTCGGGATTCGGCCGTTCTGGAAAACCCGACCACCGGATTTAGGGCTCGCCAAGAGGCGAGAGCCGAAGTCGCCGCTACCGAGGAGTACTTTACCCACACTCCATCGGCCATATGGAATGAAGTATGGTCGAATTTGTTGCCTCCGGCTCGGCCTTTGAAAATTGAGCCGGCAAAATTAGATTCGCGTCGATATGTGCCTATCATAAATCGATAGGTCACGATCGATGAGTGCCGAGATCCGATTAGGGAGATTATGCGTGTTGTTCGGCGAGGAGGTCTCAAAAGGTGCGTTCATGAACTACCGCCCCCACCGGCATTGGCTCAAGGTGTCAATCCGGAGCGTAATCAATCCAGCTCTCTCCGCCGCCACCCCTGCCGAAAACCAGGGGAGGAGATCTCATGATGTCGAGTGTCAATCGAATCAATACTAACACGATAGAGGATAGACGCTCCAACAGGAAAAGAAAAGCCGATGTTAGGCAGGCAACCAACGCCGAAAGACAAGTTCGGGTGGCGGAAATCAAGGAAGGCCAACCCACCGGCCACTTTGGGTTCTCGGATGCGGATGCCGACCAGGTGGTCCATCCTCATTTCGACCCCTGGTCATTCTTTGCACCGATTTTGGGTATTCGGTCCCGAGAATTTTGATCGACACCGGAAGCTATTATTCGTCGATCATTTATGTCCGAGCATTTGAAGATTGAACGTGGGACGATAGTTATAATAAATCCATGCAACGATAGCATTCTCGGGGATTTGGAGGAGGAAGGATAGTCCCGCTCGGGGAAGTTGATTTGCCCATCCAAATGGGACAAGGTTTGCATAAACGGACCGTCATGACAACATTCAAAATAATCAATCTGATTTGGAGTACAATGCTATCATTGGGAGACCATTGCTTTATCATATAAAAGCGGCCGTTTCAATATATCATTTTTGTATAAAATTCCCAACATCCGATGGCGAAGCTATACATAAAGGGAATCAAAGGGAGTCACGAGAATGCTCTCTTAAACTCCGACCGGTAGGGATTAACGTGGCGGAACGAGGACAAACCAGTGGAACCACACAAGACGATCCCCTACCCGAGGAGGAATCGGCGAAAAGTGGTGATCGTTCGGGAGGATAATCCGGTCGTCGGCCGGGAAGGAGCCAATGATGGAAGAAAGCGAGCGGCGATCGAGAGAACGAGCCGCCGCTAAAGACAATTACCTTGCGGATCAAGGAGGGGCAAAGCAAGAAAAGAAAATGGGCGGAACCGGTAGAAGAACAGGTTGATGCAATCAATGTCGGAAGACCAAGCGAGGGGCGCCAATTACGTATTGGTCATGATCTCCCGAGAACCATATCGGCGAGGTGATCGAGTTTTGGGAAATAATCTTGGCGTCTTCGCATGGACTCATGCGGACATGCACGGAATTGACCCTAAGTATGCATGCCACCGCCTCAATATTGATCTAACGTTCCGCCCAATTATCCGAGAAAAGCGCAAGCTCGGCCCGGACAGACGAGCAAAGACTCGAGACCGAGGTTAACAAGCTACTAGACAATCAATTCATCCGGAAGCCCTCTATCCCGATGGGTCGCCAATCTGTTTTGGTAAAGAAAAGCAATGGCGATGGGCGCTTTTTGTGCGTGGATTTTACCGACCTCAACAAAGCATGCCCTAAGGACGAGTTATCCGTTGCCAAATATTGATTACATGGTGGATGCCACGGCGGGACACGGTGATGAGCTTCATGGATGCATACTCGGGTTACAACCAAATACGGATGCACCGGAAGATGAAGAGAATACATCATTCTTTCTCGCTCGAGGAATTCAGCATTTACAAGATGATGCCCTTTGGATTGAAGAATCTTTGGTGCGACCTATCAAAGGTTAGTAAATAAGATGTTTGAGAAAATGATAGGTCACACTATGGAAGTCTATGTAGATGACATGTTGGTAAAATCACTTTGTACATGTCCGATCATCTAAACGATCTTAATAAAATGTTTCTTTGTTTTGAGAGAGTACAAGATGATGTTAAACCGAGAAAGTGCACATTTGGGATCGGCTCGGGTAAATTTTTGGGGTATATGGTCACCAAAGGGAATCAAGCTAACCTGGACAAGATAAAAGCCATCACCGATCTAGAATCCCCAAACTCGTAAAAAAGGTACAAAGCCTAACAGCCGATTGGCCGCCCTTAACCGATTTGTTTCACGATCCTGAGACAAGTGCAAGCCTTTCTTTGAAATTATAAAGAAAAGAAAAATTTCGAGTGGACCAAGCAAGCACTGATTGCCTTTGAATCCCTCAAACAACACATTTCTTCAATCCCTATATTGCAAAAACCAACCCAAGGGAGGACTTGTATTTGTACTTAGTGGTATCCGAATACGCCATCATTTCGGTGTTAATCGGCTGGATGGTTCTATTCAACATCCGATCTATTACACGTCAAAGCGTTACATGACGCCGAGCTCCGATACCCGCCAATGGAAAAGTTGGCTTATTCATTAATCATTGCGGCGCGGAAACTCCGTCCATATTTCCTAGAACACAAGATTAGAGTATTAACGAACTACCCACTGAAACAAATATTACACCGAGGCGATACTTACGGTCGGATGATCAAGTGGGCGTCGAACTCGATCGATTTGATATTGTATACGAACCACGCACCGCAATAAAAGGAGGCTTTAGCCGATTTTGTGGCGAATTCACACCTTCCATACGTTTGGAAGTTATGGAAGACCAAGAATGGAAATTATTCGTTGTGGCTCTTCCACCTCGGAGCCGAGTAGGGGCGGAATCGTGATAATCGATCCAAATGAAAAATGCTCTTTGCTCGGCCGTACGATTTGATTCCCCAACGAACAACGGCCGAATATGAGGCGCTCTGGCGGCTTAGATATGGCGGCCTCTATGGGCCTAAAACAACTATTGGTGCACAACGATTCTCGGTTGGTCGTTCATCGATCAACGGCGAATATGGCAAAAAGAGCAAAAAATTGCACAATATTTGGATTTGGTCAAGAAGAGATTATCACACTTTAAGACAAAAGTCTTACATGTGCCCCGAGCCGAGAACATGCAAGCGGATGCCTTAGCTCGGCTCGGCTCGCCCAGGGACGGATGCCATCACGGATGTCACCTTTGTCACACTGGCTATGCCCCATCGTCACTTGGTGCAAAGAAAATATATACAATCGAAACCGCCTTGACAGACTTGGATGACCCCAATCGTTCGAGTATTTAGAGAAAGGAGTTCAACACGAAAACAAAGCCGAGGCGAACACTACGAACTCAAGCGGCTCGGTTTACACTAATAGATGGCATCCTATACAAACGAGGATACTCCGTCCCACTCCTACGTTGCCTTTCCGAGACGGATCACGATTATGCACTTCGAGAGGTTCATGAGGGAATATCGGCAACCACGCTGGGGCCAAGCGTTGGCCTATAAATTAATACGACAAGGATACTACGGCCATCCCTAAGAAAGGACGCAACCGACCTCGTCAAAAGATGCGAGAGGTGCAAAGATTTGCACCACGGTCGGATATCATCTGAACAACTTACTTCCGTATTTAGCCCATGGCCGTTTGCCAAATGGGAATGGACCTCATCGGACCACTCCCCACTGGCAAAGGGGGCGTCAAGTATGCCATTGTGGCGGTGGATTATTTCACAAAATCGCCGAGGCGGAGCTCTCCGCAAAAATAGATGAAGAAAAGATTGTGAGCTTTGTATGGAAATCCATTATCTGTAGATTCGGGATACCACATTCGATTATTCTGAGACAATGGGAAACGATTCGATTAGAAGGTTTGAAATTTTGTGAAGGTTTCGCATAAAAAACTATTTCTCAACTCCATACCACCCCGATCGAACGGACAAGTTGAGGCCGTTAATAAAATACTCAAGTATACCTTGAAGGCGAGATTGGAGGAGTCTAAAGGTAATTAGCGGAGGAACTACCCGGTGTACTATGGTCATCGTAACGACACATCGAGCGGCTTTGGAGAAACACCTTTTCTTTAGCTTATGGAGCGAGGCGGTGATTCTGTTGAGATTGGAGCCCCTACCTTGAGTGCAAATTTTGAAGAAGCGTAATGAGGCGCGCTCGAGCCGAGCTAGACACCTTTCGAAGAAAAAAGGTGCAGTGCAAGATGAAAAATGCGAGTGTATAAACAAAGGAGTGAAAGGTACTACAATTCGAAAGTAAAGGAAAGAAGATTTGGTCGGCGATCTTGTATTGAAAAAGATAACGGGCATTCAACCTAGCCCATTGAAGCCAACTTGGGAGGGCCCATTTGGTCGACCACGTCTTATCACGGTGGGCGTACCAGCTAGAATATTTGAGTGGAGAAAAATTTATGCATCCATGGAATGTAGCATACACGAAAGCGGTATTATCAATAAAGATCTCGGTCTATGATCCGGATAGGATTCCAAAGAATTATCCTTTCATCCGGTATTTCGTGAGCTCTCTAAAGGGAAACGAAGTTTTTACTCACCTCGGCTATGTCGAGGGGACAAAAAATCGCCTCGGCTTAAGGTGAAGGGCGAAACGTCACCTCGGTACATCACAAAATAAAGACTCGGTTCACCGAGCAAAATAAAGACTTGGTTACGCACCGAGCACAAAGTAAAGACTTGGCCATGTACCAAGCACAAAATAAAGACTTCGATTTCGCAGAGCGCAAAAAAGACTTGGTTACGCACCGAGCACCAAAATCAAGACTTGGTTACGCACGTGCAAGCCCATAATCAAGACTTGGTTCGCACCGAGCACCAAAATCAAGACTTGGTTACGTGCAAGCCCAAAATCAAGACTTGGTTACGCACCGAGCACCAAAATCAAGACTTGGTTACGTACCAAGCCCAAAATCAAGACTTGGTTACGCACCGAGCACCAAAATCAAGACTTGGTTACGCACCGAGCACAGATCAAAGATTTGGTTACGCACCAAGCACAAATCAAAGATTCAATGTACACACCAGGCGCAAAATGAAAACTTGGTTTATACACCAAGTACCAAAAAACAAAATAAAGAGCAGGTTCATATACCTAGTACGAGAATCAACTAAAGCAAGTAAAGTCCCTTATTCAGAAGCACTGGGAACCGAGCCCCGTACTTGGGAATATAAAAGGAAAAAGAAGAAAGGCAACAATCTTACAAAAAGGAAAAGAGCCGAGCATCTACAAAAAGCTTGAAACACATACACAGGTGAGGAAAATAACAATTCATTTCTACTTCAAAAGTATTTACATAAGGGAGGCCGGAGCCCATTACATCTTGAGGCACGAAGCCAAATTACCTACCTATGGGTACATATGAAAGCATCAAGACTGGGCAGGGGCGGAATTTCGACGGCACCGCTAGAGGCGACTTCTTCCACGTCCGGAGGAGGAGAGCCCTGCGCATTAGGAGCCTCGGCAAAGTTCGGCCGAAGGGTATCGAGATCGGCCTCCGGGAGGGCAGATCTTCCTCCGAGCAACGATGACGCCCGCCCTTAACTAAATCAAGAATTTCTCGGGAGGTGGTCGCGTGGCCGCGGAGGTTAACATGAATGCATACTCCTCGGAGTCTTTGTAAGCTTCAACGGCCTCTCTACGAACTTCCTCGGTTTGCCCGACGGGCGGTTTCTTGACCTCCTGCTGCGCACATCGGCTAGACGCCTCTCCATTTCCTCGGGCCGGGCGTGGCGGACGTTCGGCTCGGCGACCTTAGCCTAAGCTCTTCTTGACCTTGCGGGCCCGATCTCGCTCTGCCTCGGCCCTCGCAGCGATTTTCTCTCTCGAGTTGGCCCGAGCCGTAGCCTCATCCGTTTGAGTCTTGAAGCGATTCTTGTACCCTTTGGAGGGTAGCATAGGCCTCTCTGCGAGATCCCCGTGCCGCCTTTCCGGTCGGCATATTTTTTCTCTAGCTCGCGAGTTCCCCAACCGCATGCCATAAGAGCCCAATCATCCGCCCGGACATTGCCATGGCATACTGAATTTGTTCTTGAAGTCGAGTCTCGAGCGTAATTGCTCGATGCCTTTTGTCCAGGCACGAGTAGGACACTCATCGCGGCCCGACTGCCTCCGGTAAGACTCTCGTTTGCTCCTCGTCGGTGTGGCACATCGAACGAATTCCACAAACCATCGAGGCGTAGTCCAATCATTCCCTCGCAATATTCATCCCTCACTTGACTTGGAGGGATGAAGTGACCTTCCCTGCCGAGGTCATCCAGAAAGTTCGCGGACCTCCTCTTCGGGGGCATTCGGGGATGTTTGGGTACCGTTCGACCAACCCCTTGATCGATCGGGCTCCTCCATCACAATTCCTCCTCTTCTCCTTTGGAGAGGAGGCTGCACCGCCTCGGCACTCCATCGGCGGGGCGTTTACGGCCCGGATATCTTCTCTCCGAGCCGCCTCCACATCCGCGAGTTGATCGGCCGCCCGGGATTTGGCGCGGCCGTGTTCCTCACGCTGCGAAGACGTGCACGCAAATCCAAGCCGCGCCCTACACAAAGCAACCACAGTTAGAAGATTAAAAGAAAACAAAATGACATTCCAAAAGGAAGTGTGAAAATACAACGCGTTTACCTCGAGCCGCACTCGGCGGCTCGGAGTCTGCGTTTGCCCTACGGGCGCGGATGATCGCCCACGGGGCTAGCCGTCGCGAGGGGACGGCGTAGCTCGCTCTGTTCTCGCCGGCTGCTCCCGGGAGAATGGGTCCGTAAACTTGTTCATTACCGAGGAGGATCTGCTGAGTCTCTCTCTCTCAACCTCCACCTCTGCTCGGCCGCCTCATCCCGAGCCGCCCCTCGGTCTCGGGGTCGGCGGAGCGAGCCTCAAGCCGCCCGCGGCCAAATTAGCCTCGGTGGCTAGTCTCTCAGTCGCTTTATCTCGGCACACCTCGGCTGGATATTTTCGACTGCGGATGAAGGTGGCCGACAAAGGCCCTTTTGATGCGCGGTTCTCTATAAAGGTAAAAAGACAAAAGTCAATCACAAAAAGAAACGATAAATAGCAAAAGCAGAGTAAGGAGAAAGGATATAGACTTACTATAACCAAAAACAAAATCTGAAGGAGGATAAAGGACAGTCTCCCTTCCTTCGTCCTCCACGCGAGCTTGCCACTCGCCGCTCACCCAGAGCCATTTTTCTTTCCAATCCTTCAACGATGAAGGAAGACCTTCTACTAAACTATCCGGATACCCCAGTCGGGTTTGTACGTAATACCACCCGGACGGCTGACCTTTTGATGAAGGAGTTGCTCGCCAGACGAAAAGTTCATTCATCTCTTTGAACTTAGGGCGAGGGTATTTCTCTAGGTGGAACATCACCAAGAGGCCAATAATCCTACCCCACGTAATGGGATGCACTTGGGTTGGATGCATACCCCACTTGCAAAGCCACCGCGTGAGAAAAATCGGCGGCGAGGAACGCGATCCGAATAGAAGGTGGCGGTATGTATACCCACGCAACCTACGGGGTGGTCTTTGGGGACCTCGGTGCCATTCGGTACCGAGAAATGGATACCACTTGGAATACGATACCTTCATTTGGAGCTCTCCCATCTCCGGATCATCAAGCATGCTTGGGATATCGTTTATATCGCTCGGCGTCCACCGAGACTCAACACGGCGAGGGCCTCCTCCTTGCCGGCCGTCGCCATTACGATGACCCATAGGCCCTTGTGGCCTCTCCGCCTCGAATCACCGGAGGGTTCGTTTACCCGCTCCACGTTATCACGCTCCGGCTCGATGGGTCCATATTTTCTTCTTCTTGCGATCTTGCCTAAAATCAACACTCGGGGATTCTTCGTCGGAACTCTCTTGTGCCGGTCAGGGCGATACAACTATTCCCTCTCTAAAGGCGGTCTTTGGCGTCGGATTAAAGATAGTATGAGTCCGCCCAAAGCGTTCCACTTCATGGAGAATCCGGAGAAGATATACGAATAATGGTCGGGCTATGAGATGGAGATCGCCGTCTTTGGTGAGAAATAAACGAAGGTTCGGAGGGAGGATCTTCAATTTCAACCTCTACACTATAACTACGACTCCTACTATCCTCAAAAGAAGACATTTATAGGTAAAGGAGAGTATTTCGAGAAAATACCTAAGATTCAAGTCTACGAACTTGGGAAGCCGACCGAAATTTCGCTCGGTTTTAGTTACTTTAGCTCAAAAGTTAATGGTTGCAAAAGTGAATAATGGGGGGAAACGGAGGTATTTATAGATGGGGTTCCTCGATAAGCGAAGCGTTTATTCGAAAAAGACACGCCTTTTAAAAACTCAAAAGCCGTCAAACATGTTAGAAAGCGTCGCGTCCACGCCGACAGAATCGCGTACCTTTCGGTTCTGCGCAAGATTGGTCCAACCGCAAGATGCCACGCGTGTGCTGTCGTTATGGCAACCCAATTAATCGCCGTTTAGGGCATTAATCACTACGCGACGGATGCCGGAAAGAACAAAACCTTTGAGAAATCCGTTTCCCCATTAAATGTTCATCATTAGCATTAAAGTTTAACTCCGACTTTAGAAATTCTTCTCTCGGAATCAAACTTGGGGGCCTTTGATGATACCCGAGCAGTGGAAGAAATTAATCCAAGTCATCGATCAACACACATCCGAGTAAGCGACTGCGAGTGGCGTCGGCAATGGGTGCGCGACAAACACGTCACGAACTAGGCTCGCCCATTACCGAGCCCAACCGCAACACCGCCGAGCCCCGAGCCCAAATTTTGGCGGAAACGCATGCGATGATTCATAGAAGTAATCACTTGCCCACACTTAACACTTTATTGATATCGAAAGCGCCACATGTCGAGAAAGTTATAAAGAGAAGTCGACAAGTGGCAAGATTTGGTGACATGCACAATTAGAGAGGGACATGTGTCTTTCTTTAATTATTTTACTAATTAATGAATAGTTAGTGAAAAGATGACTATTGTAAACCCACTTACTCGAAGGGGTATAAAAGGGTGATAGAGGAAAACTAAAGGAGACAGAAAGAAAAAGAGAAAGAAAAAGAGAAAGAAAAAGAGAGAGAAAAAGGAGATAAAAAGATTGTAAAAAGACCGACCCCAATAATTCGGCTCGGCATTATGCAAAAAAGCGTAAGTAGCCAAAAATAAATATACGTTACGCACGTTTATATTCCCACGTGTTAAATCCTTTACATATTTTTGCTTGTTGACCAAAACATACGTCAACAAATTACCCTTTTTATTTTAATTTATCATTAGCAACAAAAAGTTCCAATTCGCCGCTAATGTTTTTAATATTGGTGACGAACTATAAATTTTCATCACTAATTGACTAAAACTAATACGACAAGATTTCGATTAAACAAGGTATGAATTTAAGAGATTATAAATTTTCTATTCTAAGAAAAACAAAAGTGTATGGGTATAATTGTCAGTATAGGCGAAGTGCAAAACTTACATAGTTAATATGGTAAAGTGCAACAAATAATAAGGATTTGGATCGGTGAGTCCACATAAGTTATGTGAGTATGTGAGACCAAATCGGAGCGTTAATTTATTTTTTAAACAATCTAGATTAATCGAGTTTTTGTCCTTTTTAATTATTAATTTATTGAAGAAAATGACTTTTTGGTAAATCCAACTTTATATCGATTATTAGAGAGGAGTTATATTTGGTAGTGGATTTTAGAGATGTTAAAGGCCGCGACCTATTGGCCCGGATCGTTTAAATCGGAAAAAGAGGGTTATGGGTGAATTATTTTGCTTTGTTTAAATCCAGGACCTTTTTTTGGCCCGGACCGTTTAAACCGAAGCCCGTTAGGGCTATAGAAAGGTTAACCGAAGCTAGCCCATTTGTTTTTATTTTTTAAAAATAAATATAATTTTAATATCTTATATCTACTTTATTACCTGTTACTAGTAAATTTATTCTCAAATTCATATCTCCTCATCTTTAAGATTAACTTTATTAAACAAGCTATATTTCTTGACAAACTTCTTTTTTATTTATTTTATTTATTATGAATTTAGTTTTTCGATTTTTATCTTGAATAAGAAAATGTCACGTAGTTTTATTAGATTATTTAGGATATAAATTATATTTCTAAATGGTGCTAAATCTAATTTTATAATTTTGTTAATGCAATGTAATTATAAACTATGCATGACATTTTTTGTAATGAATAGATTAGCTTTAAATGTTAAAATTAAATGTTATATATGCTCAAGTTTAAAATTTTAGATTTAGATATGTAATTTTTAATTTTGAACTTATAGTCATATGAGTAATTACGAGAAAAAGGTGTTAATTCGCGTAGCTTCAATTATTATTATTTTGTTTTCAAAACTTAGATCATAAAATATTTAATTTTATAAGTTTGTTAATGCAATGTAATTAGAAACTTTGCATGAATTTTATTTATAATGAATAGTTTAACATAAAATGTTAAAATTAAATGTTATATATATTCGAGTTTAAAATTTTAGATTTAAATATATAATTTTAATTTTTGACTTATAGCCCGATAGTGGACCGTTTGCCCGAAGCCCGCTAGGGTTAGGGTTATGTTCCAATATTGCTAGCCCGTTTAAAATAGGCCCGTTTAGCCCGAAGCCCGCTAGGGTGGTTATTTTTATAGGGCTAGGGCCAACCCGTTTAACATCTCTAGTGGCTTTTCACATTCCTAGAATTAAGGGAATAGTTTTCAACGTGATTCTCTCTCAAATCTTCTAAACTCTCTCTCAAACTTCCTCTCGGTACTCTCTCCCAAACTCTCTCTTAGTCGAAATCACTTTATCTCTACCGAAACTACACTCTCTCTCAAAATCCCTCTCTATGTTGAAACTCCATCTCTCAGTCGAAAGAGTTCTTCCAAATCCATCTCGATGGCTATTCTCCGGGGCGGCAATATCCCGACAACGCCATCTCCGACTGGTCTATACGGCCTCACCTTCTTCACCTGTGGAAAAAGGTTTTTTTCCCTTCTTCATTTGAATTTTGTTTCGAGAATTTTTAGGTTAAGCCATTTTGCACAAGCATATGATTATGTATGGATTTGTTTTTAATAATTTTTTTTCTATTGTGGCAGTTTTGAAAAACCTAGAACCCTAGATAATTGTGGTTTTCTATTTTTTACTTTATATTTGTTGGTTTCTAGGGTGTATTGTTGCATTTGGTAAGTTCATCTGTTGGTAAAATTCTCTGTTTCTGAGTTGGAGTAAATTGTGTGTATTTGAGTTGGATGAAGTAAATCAAAGAGGTGATGATTTGGATGAGGATTGGAAATTGGAAGAAGAAGAAATTATTCCTACAAAGGTGCCATTATTTTCGAAATTTGGTATTTCCAATTTGCCAGAAAATAGTAATAATGGAACTCATCAAGGAAATAATTTGAATTTAGGTTTGGATAAGGATGGTAGAATGGAAAATGGAGATAATACTCCTAAAAATTCGAAATTCTTAAATGGCGGAAATTGAATTTCTTTTGCCAAATATGAACGATGGGAGCCCGTGCAAATGCTTATTGGTCTACGTAATACTGCTTATTTATGTTCTTCTAACTGCATAACTAGGCTCTGTTGTGTTTTTTTTTACGTTTTTATTGGATTTTTTAGGATGTATTGTTGTAGTTATTAGGATGTTGCTATGTAGTTATTAGGATGTTGCTAATGTTTTTTTATGAGTGAATAAGATTTTTAATTGAAAAAACAAAGTTGGGAAACAAGGCGGTAATTAGTATTGCTATGTTTTTTTTAAGTATGGGGGATTGCTTATTGATGTTTTTAACTGCTCATTATTGTTTCTAATTATGCTTTTGTATGGTTTATTTTCTGCTTATGTATGCTTTATATTATGCTTATGCTTATTGATGTTGCTTGGTTGTTTTTATGCTTATCATAGACAAAAAATATTGTTTGTACATTGCAGAGATTCGTTTGCTTTTTACTGTTGAATGTTTGCATATTAAGCAGAAAGATCTTGCTTACGTAGGAAGAAAATGTTGCTTATTTTGTTGTAACTGTGATTTTTTGTTAGATGATAGTATGGGTAAATGTATATGAGTTTCTTATGCTGCTAGTACAACTTGCTTATGTGTACAGTAAATATTGCTTATAAAGACAACAAATACTTGGTACAAATATATTGCTTATTAAGATCAAATATTCTGCTTGTGTTGATATAAAATGATGCTTTCATAGCATAAATGGATTATTTTTAGATGTTTTTGTCGTGGCTTTGTGTAGATTGATTAGTTTATATAATTGTATGCTTATACAATTATTGATTTTGTAGTGTATATAATATCTTTTGTCAATATTTTTACCAGGTGTATGCATCCAGAGTCTTGCAAAAGTTATCATGTCTGGTACGGATGTTGTTGATACAATTCCGCTGCTTGAAAATGCACCGAAAGAGGTGACAGGGGATGCGCAATTTTGCAAAATCCAAGAATCAACCATTTTCACTATCGTCACATGGAGACGTATGTGGGAGGAGGTATCGAAATTGGGAGGGTGAAATTTGGAGAAAAACAATGAGGCACAAATATTGATGATGTGCGGGAAATATGCCGTTGTGATTTATTTGGATGATATGAATGAGCAGAGGGAATTAAATTTGGGAGAGGCGAAGAAGTTTCTTTGGAACAACTTATGATTATAAGCAAAATGATGTTGATGTTTTTTATTTTGAACAAATGGTTGAACAAAGTATATGTTGTTTTGGATTTTTAAATTTGTGGTTGGGTTTGGTTTAATTTTAGAGTGGTTAGCAGGATGTAAATGCTATATAAGAAATATTATGGTATAACATATGCAATGTTATCTATACAAGCGATAAATTTTTGATGGCCTAATGTTTGCTTTGACACAGTTTAGGATGAATTTTTGGTGTCCGAAATTTAAATTCCTATTGGGCTTCAGAAATAGTTTGTACACTCCGTCCGTTGCTCGGCATATTATTAACCCTCCTTTACAATGTATTATTACTAAAATATATCGGGGTATATTTTAAACATCTATTGTAAAGTCAAGCATGGAACATAGAGTCAATAAATAAGCAATAGTGTTCATGTTCAAAAGCAACTTTATAAGAATAGTTAAGCAACCTTTTATAGATACCTAAGCAAATGATTGGTCTTAAAAATGCGAAACTCATGAAATGAATTTAATTGACGGTGAATATGCAACATATATTCAATATATAAGCAAGAAATATGTAGATAGTTAGCAAATTATTTCTTCGTATACGCTAAGAGACACCATTTGACATTTTATCGTGCATATGCAACATATACTCGATAGACAAGCAATCTGAGTCCGATATGTAAGCATTTTTTTGCATAAAATGACAGTTTCTTCAAGCATTGTTCGCCTTATTTTTAGCTTCACCGCAAAGTGTACGGTGTAGTTTATAGAATAGGGTAAGCAAGGTCGTATCCACGGAGACTAATAAATTAATGCGCTAAGTATTGAACTAAGATAACCTTATTTTTATTTAGACGATCAAAATTGAATGATTGTTGTGGAAGAAAAGACAAGAATAACCACAAAAACACAAGATGAAAATAATAGTGGAATTATCAAGGAAATGAAATCGATTCGGGTTATGGTTTCAATTAATATTCCTCTTGTTTTACGATTTAATCAAAGCCAAAGTTATTATCAATACACCTATAAGACGATCACAACAAGATTTTATCCTCCATCTCGAGATGTATATAAAGTGTAGATTGAAATATCTATGCTAGTATCTCTACTCAACATAAGATACACAACTCCCAAATGCACAAAAGATCAAATATCCTCACAAATATTCACAAACCTCTCGATTATGCAAATATTCATGTCAAGTACTCAAGATCTAATATTGAAACTCATCTCTCGAATTATGAATCAATATATCAAACATGTTAAATCATTGGCCAAATGATAAAACAAGAATAAGAACAAAGTACTCAAATAGGCTTCAAGACAATAACTTCAATTAAGATTAAAACAATCAACAAGAGTTCAATTAATCTACTTCCAAAACCCGGAAATCACAAGAAATTTAGCTACCCATTATAAATAAACAACTCATAGACAAATTATTCATCTTCATAAGAAACTAAAATGAAAGATTAAAGCACAAAGAATGAGAAAACTTAGGGAAATGGATAATCTCTCGATTAATCTTCAATCCTCAAGCTCGATTCGACCCGATTCTTCCTTGATTCTTCCTTGATGAAATTGATGTGTTTCTTGTGTTCTTGGGTGTATTCCCAGCCTTTTCTCCTTACCTTAGATCAAGCCTCCCATGTATGTATTTATAGCCCCTCAAAAGTTCAAGAAATAGGTGGAAGAACTTAGGAATTTCAAAGACGTGAATTTTGGAGTGTTTTGATCTGTCTTGGGCGGCTGCACTCGCCCCGAGGTTTTCACCCACCAAATGTTAGAATTTGCTTTTGAGACATTCTTCAAAGTTGTAGCCCTATCTCTTAGCTTTCCATAGCCACTTGAAACATATCAATATCAATTTTGTAGAGAGTTATGGCCAAAATACAAAACGCTGCGGTGATGGAAATTTCGGACAGCGTTTGGGCGTTTCTTCAAATCAATCTCTCGTTGTTTGCTCGTTTGTACTTGTTTTGATACACGATTCATTACTATGACTATAAACTCAATATAATTGGCTCTCAACATGGCTTGGCTACTCAAATGACTCAAAATAATAAAAAACAACACAAAACTCAAGTCTAGGAAGCCCAAATCAATGGTATAAAATCCAGTGAACAAATACCCCCAAACTTAAAGTTGGTGGCCGTCGGTCAACGCTTTTAGAAACAAGATAAAACATGACTAGGAGTAATGAAAAGTAGACGCACAATAACTCCATAAAATTCGTATTGTTCATCATAGGTGTCAAGCAATGAATTAACCAAGCCTCAAACATCTAACATAGAGCACATATTAAAGAGACCATGGTAAATGCTAAGAATTACACCTCACAAAGATCAAGTGTATACTCTCATCTCGAATGACTATAGGACGTGTTTACGTTCAATTCAATTCAATATTGCGAGAATTACCATAGGCTTGCAAATTGTCTCATATCTCCGCCACTAGGATGTATGCAAAATTGTGAATCAAAAAGGACTTTTCCTTTAGTTGTGATTAAGGCTCTTTGGTTGGGGTAGGAAAATATGGATAGAGTGACTCAAACTCGAGCGTATAGACCGGTGAGCATATAATTCATCTACATTAAAGCTCAATATGCTACTCAAATCACCTCTCATTTTCACCAACTCTTCTTATCTCCATCCCCTTTATTTTGTAAACTCAACCATTCACATTACAATTCTTAACCTCCAAGTTCATTCAAAGAAAACTCATTCATCGAACTATTTTTTTACTCTTATATGAGTTTTCAACATTTCATATCTCCTTTTTCTTTCTCTTTTGTTCTCATCAACCAACTCTAACACCACCTTCTAACATTTTGATTTCACCCATTCACCCTTATTCAATCCCTTTACTCAATGCTATACACTCAAGTGTTGGGTAAAAGATTTATCAAGTTAAGGATTGAATTGTGACTATCAAAAATTAGGCAATAGGCTCAAGTTAGCTAACTAGGGATTTCAATATCATCATTAGGTAAGCAAAAGGCTTGAAGGGCTAACAAAAATGGCCTTTGATCATTTTCACATTTCGCATACAACATGTGACCTTTGAGAGATACCAGAGCAAGTTCTAGAATTCTAACAACATGAACGAAACACTCAAATCATCAACAAGACGCATAATGTGAAAGCAAATAAAGGCTCAAAAGCTCACAAGCTTGCAAATACGTAATTCAAAAGCATCAAACCATGTTTTCAATATCCACATGCTCAATATCATTTATTCATGGCTCAATCAACTCATACTCAACACCCAATCAAAACAATACAAATTTTTCAAAAATATAGCGTCAAGTCAAGTCGCACACGGTCAACTCACTCCTTAAAATCTATGAAAACAATAAACGTGTTAAAAGCGAACGTGCTTCTAATGCAAATGCAACCTAAAATGCTTTACATGCAACTATATAAAAACACACAAAATCCACAATTTTTTTAATATATCCACACATTACATATCAAAATAACTATCTCTCCCCAAACTTAAATGAAATTATATCGCACGTAAGAGAAGATAGAATTTCAATATAAACTTTGTGTGGATTGGACCACGATTTATTGTGGGGATGGCGGTTCGTGGCCCACGCCTCTGGGCGTCTCCCCGCATGGGTCGTGCGCCTAACGCACGGGCTGCTCGTGTGTGGGGCCGTAGCAACATCTCCAATTCCTCAATCACGCACGGGTCGTGCGTTCACGCACGCCCTGCCCGTGCATGGCTGTGAAGTAAAATCAGGTAATTTTCTTTTTTTTTAAGAAAACAAACAAAAACAAAAATCACACCACAAAACGTTGGGTTGCCTCCCAACAAGCGCTATATTTAGCGTCTTTAGCTCGACGCCTGTTAATTTCATTTTGTACCACCTTTGAATGCATATATTAGCCTTTGGGTCGTGGTCAAGAACCGTTTTTGCATTGTTTGCATCTAGTAATGCATAATTAGGATTTCCAAGAAAGTAGTGGAGTCCTGGTGTTGGAACACTTTGATTTTGAATTACGCGCATATTGTTCGTGTGCATACGCATTGTTCGTGCTCATCTCATTACGTAATAGTTTTCTTATGATATCTTGCACATGCAAAGACGGGCGTACACACATGGTTCGTGTGTTTCTTGTCCCTGTTTTGCTCCTTTTCGGTACCACACAGGGCTAAAAGTGCATAGACACATAATCCGTGTTTGGTTTTGAACTTTCTTGCTTTTCCAGGATTTTCGGCTCCTTGTATTCTGTACCACTCCTTTGATGAATGTCACTAGATTGTTCCTTTGAGTTGGCTTTGGTGGTGCTCAAAAATTGGCTCTTTTGTTGTTGCCCACCAACAATTGTAACTAATTGGCCCATTTGAGTCTCGAGATTTTTCAATTGTAAATCCATAGTATTGGCCAATTGTGTCAATTGCAACTTCATCTTGTCCATCTTTGCTTCGTTCTTGGTAAAGCTATTTCTCATTTCCCTCATGAATAAATTTATTTGAATCATGAATGAAGTCGTTTGATTCATGAATGAAATGAGGGTGTCTTCCAAAGATGGTTTTGCCTCTGCAGATCGGTAAACCCATTTATTACATTGAAGCTTGATGGTGGTGGAATCACATTCTTCGTATTAGCATATGAAAAATCTTTGTAATTCCTCCAATCAACAATAGTGTATAGGAGTAGGATTATTCCAATAATAAGCTGTAGAAATTCCGATTATTGAAATAATTGACTTCTTCCATCCGAACAGTGCACCTATACCAATTCAAAGAAACAAATCAAGCATTGTAGAAGTAGAATTTACAAAAGAAAAATGAAATAAAATAAAATAAAAAAATATCTAAATTAAGAATAATTCTATATATCGCAATATTAGCACCAAAAATTGTATAAGTCTGACAGAACGGCGCAAAAACTTGTTCGCCTTATTTTTAGCTTCACCGCAAGTGTACGGTGTAGTTTATAGAATAGGGTAAGCAAGGTCATATCCACGAAGACTAATAAATTAATGCGCTAAGTATTGAACTAAGATAACCTTATTTTTATTTAGACGATCAAAATTGAATGATTGTTGTGGAAGAAAAGACAAGAATAACCACAAAAACACAAGATGAAAATAATAGTGGAATTATCAAGGGAAATGAAATGGATTCCAGGGTAATGGTTTCAATTAATATTCCTCTTGTTTTACGATTTAATCAAAGCCAAAGTTATTATCAATACACCTATAAGACGATCACAACGGTATTTTATCCTCCATCTCGAGATGTATATAAAGTGTAGATTGAAATATCTATGCTAGTATCTCTACTCAACATAAGATACACAACTCCCAAATGCACAAAAGATCAAATATCCTCACAAATATTCACAAACCTCTCGATTATGCAAATATTCATGTCAAGTACTCAAGATCTAATATTGAAACTCGTCTCTCGAATTATGAATCAATATATCAAACATGCTAAATCATTGGCCAAATGATAAAACAAGAATAAGAACAAAGTACTCAAAATAGGCTTCAAGACAATAACTTCAATTAAGATTAAAACAATCAACAAGAGTTCAATTAATCTACTTCCAAAACGGAAATCACAAGAAATTTAGCTACCCATTATAAATAAACAACTCATAGACAAATTATTCATCTTCATAAGAAACTAAAATGAAAGATTAAAGCACAAAGAATGAGAAAACTTAGGGAAATGGATAATCTCTCGATTAATCTTCAATCCTCAAGCTCCGATTCGACCCGATTCTTCCCTTTGATTCTTCCTTGATGAAATTGATGTGTTTCTTGTGTTCTTGGGTGTATTCCCAGCCTTTCCTCCTTACCCTAGATCAAGCCTCCCATGTATGTATTTATAGCCCCTCAAAAGTTCAAGAAATAGGTGGAAGAACTTAGGAATTTCAAAGACGTGAATTTTGGAGTGTTTTGATCTGTCTTGCGCCGCAGCGGCCATGGGCCAGCGTTGCAGCGCCGCGCCGAGTTTTTCACCCACCAAATGTTGGAATTTGCTTTTGAGTCATTCTTCAAAGTTGTAGCCCTATCTCTTAGCTTTCCATAGCCACTTGAATCATATCAATATCAATTTTGTAGAGAGAGTTATGGCCAAAATACAAAACGCTGCCAGTGATGGAAATTTGACGACGCGTTTGGACGTTTCTTCAAATCAATCTCTCGTTGTTTGCTCGTTTGTACTTGTTTTGATACACGATTCATTACTATGACTATAAAATCAATATAATTGGCTCTCAACATGGCTTGGCTACTCAAATGACTCAAAATAATAAAAAATAACACAAAACTCAAGTCTAGGAAGCCCAAATCAATGGTATAAAATCAAGTGAACAAGCATACAATTTTTGTAAGAACGCAAATTAGAATCAATAAATAAGCAACATTGTTCATGTTCATAAGCACCTTTATTTTAACAACTAAGCAACACTTTATATATACCTAAGCAAGAGAACGATTTATAGAGGTAGCAGGCGTTTTTTTTTTTTTCATTTTAATTGAACGATTTACATAGGTAGCGAGATCATGTCTTGGTGAAGAAGAAGACTTTAATTGAGACATTTTATTCGTGATTTTGATTTTATTTTGGATGGTAAGATATATTGTGGGTAACTGCTCCTATTTTCATGAGATTTGATTGTTTGCTTTGGACTAATATACCCACATATCTATTTAATTAGACTTTTTATATATTTTATGCATCTTTAATATTAGCCATTGAAATTTGTTGATCTATGGTTCAGATTTGGGCATACGTACTTACATAAGGTATGAGTCTCATATAACCCTCCCCCAAAATAATAATTTATTTAGTAAAGTATAAAAGCACAGATAGTACGTGAGATTTGGTGTAATTTCCTTTAATAATGTGATACGAAAAGTGAGTCAAACGAGTAGTAACAAGCTAAGGGCGTCTCAAAAGTTCAAAAGACAATTCAATCTAATAAAAGGTCAAATAAGCAACGTTCCAAACCCTAGACTCAAAATATCCAAAGAACGAATACTATCGAGTATCGTGTTAGGAAATTTATTTGTATATATTTTGATGATCCATAGAAAACTTAGATTAGAAAGTTGGCACTCCATTTTCTCGTATGTATTTCAACTTTGTAATAGTTAGGAAGCTAAGCGAGTTATCAAGCGACCAAGTTGAAGATGCAGTTCTGATCAAGAAGTGCGAGAAGATTCAACGTGTTGCAAACCGAGTATCAAAAAGACATATAGTCAAGAAAAGAAGTTGTGCCTTTCAGTAGACTTACATTTGAGTCATTCAAGAATCAAGGAGAAGACTCAATAAAGGGGTAAAGCAGCTGAAGGACTCAGAGAAAGTTGAAGAAGTCTGTTGCAAAGAAAAGTCAAAGACTTACCCAAAATGGTAGGAGACAGACTTGCAACCTTAAAAGATGTCTTGCTGAAAGAGTGTAAGTAGCTGGAACCAATGGGAAGTTTGCAAAAACCCGGTACGTTTCAGGCACCTGCAGAAGCATTAATGTTAAGGTTGGGTCAACATCAAAAGCTGCACAACAAGACAAGCCAACGAACAGGAAGTGAAGTTTGAAAATTGTCTATCTCTTCAACGGACAAATTTTCAAACTCTCACTATAAAAAGGCCGAGGAAAATTTACGAGGGAAGAACGTGACACATACAAGAGAAATCTGAGCAAGGAAGCAACTACAATATTCTCTCTAAGCTAAACATTCCAAATCCTCAAGCCTAAACACTCGAAGTGATTCTAACCAACATAACTCACTAAAGGAAGGAAGAAAACTTCAACCTATTAAAGAGGAAAACTTGTTTTTAAAGAACAAGGGGTCTACACTTTCACGTGGTGAAGGACGTGCAGTAAGGTTCAAGTTAGAGCCTGATTCGAATTCAATAGAGGGTGTGTGATCAAGTCCGGAAGGGTTTGAAGAGTGAAATAGTGAGGCAACCGCCTTTACGAAGAAGCCGAGTCCAGTGAGTGAAGTTAGGATTTGTGTGATCAAGGCTTACTTGGGTGTGTTATGATTTTTTAATCTTTGTTGCATTAGCGAATTACCTCTAGGAATTGGAGAAGAGTGGAATAGAGGAGTTACCCCATCCTCGAACCACTATAAGAATTCTCTGTGTCATTTACTTTTAGCGTTTATTTTCTGCATATTTATTATCACGATATATATTTGCTTACTCAACCCGATAATAACTTAATCTAAAACAGTGTTGAAAATCATATTCTAAAAAGGGTGTAAGACTTCCGCTGTAAAAACCAAGTAAACTAATTTTCTAAAAGAGCTCACATCACTCAGCAGAGTTACTATATTAACAGCTTTCTTGAGTCTGTTGAGTGGTTAATTCTCCTGTTGAGGTTAGACCCAACTGTCTCCCAAGAGACTTAGCTGTTTATTTGTACAAACTCTAATTTAATTTGAAATCAAAAAATTGGTTAAGTCTATTCAATCCCTCTTCTAGACTTAACTAACACCCATTGGGACCTACAAGTGGTAACAGAGCGGTTGGTTCAAAGAACCTTCCGCACTGGTTACTGAACTAGATCTCAATCTTTTCAAAAGATCAACACTTGAAAGTTTTTCAAAATTTCTTTCCAAAAGTTATTATCATGGAAGCCAATCTATCTTGCATTAATTCCCATGTTTACTGTAGAAGAGTTTGATGATTGAAAAATTCACATGTAGGCACATCTCTCATCTTTGCATGATGAAATATTGTTTGTCATCGAGGATGGACCCATTAAAATCACCAAGGTGAATACAACTGTAAGAGCTGCTGAGGATGCTGCTGAAAGACCTGCCATAGTGGAAAAACCTCGAAGCGAATGGACCAATGAAGATAAAAAAGATATAACTTGGACAATGTGGCCAAGGATATTTTGTATAAAACTCTTGATAAAGCAATGTTTAACAAGGTTAAATCTTGCAGACCGCAAAAGGAAATATGGGAAAAGTCGACTCTTATTTGTGAAGCCTCGAGCAAATAAAAGAAAACAAATTGTGATTGTAGTGCAGAAGTTCGGAAACTTCAAGATGATAGCAGTGAATCACTAGATCAGCTGGATGCCAGATTCACAGAAATTACAAATGAACTATCAGCTCTTGGCAAAGAATATACACAAAAGGAGATGTGTATGAAGATTCTCATATCTCTCCTAGCTGAGTGGGAAATGAAGGTGATGGCCCTTAGATATTCAATGGACTTAACAAAGATTTCCAACCAAGAGCTATTCTCATATCTCAAGGCTTATGAATTCGAGCTCAAAAGAAAAGAGTAAGATGAGATAGTTGTGCCCAAGATAGCTTCTCTAGTGGCTGGGGAGTCAAAGAATGCAGAATCTAAGGACATCATAGACAAAGAGGAGATTGCCATGACGGTTAAGAGATTCAACAAGTGCTTCAATAATTACTACAAGAGGAATAAGGATGAATCCTCCAGAAGACATTCCGCTCCTTCCAAAGGAAAGGAAGAGAGAACCTCCAAAAGAGCTAAGAACAAGAAAACTGAATATCTATGCTGGAATTGCAGACAGCCAAGTCACTTTGCAGTTGACTGCCCTTATCCACAGTCAACAAATACATGAATAAAGAGGATAGGAAAGTCTTCAGGGAAAGGAGACAGGAAAGAAAGAAAGCCATGATTGTTGCAGAGATAGATACAATCAAATGTAAGGAGACTGCTGAATCAGACAATAGTGAAGCTGACTACTCCTCAGACACTGAAGAAGAGACATTGATATGTCTCATGGCTAATGAACAAGAAGATGAGGTAAATTCTAACTCATCTAGCTCACACTCTGATGATAGTGATCATGATACACACACTTCATCACTAATAGATCTTTATGATTCATTAGGCAAAATGATGAAAGATTTTGAGCACATAAATCCTCTCACACACTTTTGAATGAGGAAAACAACCAACTCAAGTGCCAAAACTCACAGTTGACAGAATACTCTTAGTCACATAGCTGATGAGAATAAAGAGTTAAATGCTGAGATAACTAAGGTCAAAAAGGACCTAGCAAAAAGAGAAAAGAGGGAACAAGAATTGAAAAATATGATTGCATCACTCAGCAAGTCATCTAAAACATTGGATGAATTGATGATGATGCAAAAAGAAATTGGAGACAAAGTAGGCTTAGGTTTTAATTCCTTTGTCAATGCACAAACGCAAAGAGTGGTGTTGGAAAAAGGATCCTCAAGCAATAAGAGAATCCAAAAGCCAAAAGCACCATATATTACACCCACACACAATCACAAACACTCACATGCTGGCCTTGGTTATAAAGGAAAGAGTAAGAAGCCAGCTGAGTTTGTTAAGAGATCTGCTGAAACAAAATTTAGAAAAGCTCAACAGCAGACTCCAAACAGGAAATACTCTGTGAAATACAAATAGAACTACCAAATGCCCCATAGGTTTCACCAAAAGAAACCATATGAAGGGAATGGTAGAAATTACCCAGCACAGGCTGACTGGAATCATCAAATGAAATATCAGCCAAGTCCTACGGGATACAAGACCAAGTGGCAGCGACCTCAAACTCATCATAGGTCATTCCCTAGGCAAAGAAATTAGCACACATATGCACCCAAGCACAATGCCTATCATGCACAAAAGTTTCCATATTATCCAAGAAAAGCAAATGCACAAGCATACAGACAAAAGAGACAACTGTATGTTCCTAAAGCTCCAAATAAATTTGCTAAAATTCATTATGATTATGGAACTGATAGGTGGAAACCTCTTAGAGTCAGATCATTTGGCTATAGATTGGTTGGATCACCTTATAATGCTAATCCCGCAGGACCCAGACATATTTGGGTACCTAAAACTTGCTTTTCTTGATTGCAGGTTCAGGGAATAGCAGAGTGCCAAGGATCCTGGTACATGGATAGTGGTTGTTCCAGACACATGACAGGAAACAAAAAGAATCTATCAAACTTCAAGTATTAAAGGGAGCCCAAGTCATACTTGGAGGAAATGATCTCCAGGGGAAATCAGAGGCATTGGATCCATCAAGAAGAATGGACTAGAGATCACAGATGTAACTTATGTTGAAGGGTTGAATTTCAATTTGCTGAGTATCAGCCAAATCTGTGATAAAGGCTACAATGTTGGATTCAACATGGGTGTCTGCCAGATCAAGGATGCTGAATCAAATGAAGTTGTGCTTTCGGGAATGGGAAAGAAAAATATGTATGTAGTGGATTGGTCCATCGCTACACCAAGCACATGTCTCGTTAGCAAAAGAGCACAACCGAATCAAGCTAGATATGGCATAAGAAGTCGAGTCACTTGAATTTCAAGACAATCAACAAGCTTGCAATGAGTCATCTAGTTGAATGATTTCGGACTTTAGTTTACAAGAAAGAAAATATATGTGATGCATGTCAGAAAGGAAAGCAGATCAAGTCATCTTTCAAGGATAAACCAAGTCCTTCTTCAACAAGTATCTTGCATTTATTGCACATGGATCTATTTGGACCATTTGAACCGGCTAGCATAAGTGAAAAGAAATACACCTTAGAAGTGATAGGTAATTTTTCATGATACACATGGACCATTTATGTGTAATAAAAAGAAAACTTTGCAAAAGATTCCACGGTGATGAAGAGAGTTCAAAATGAGAAAAGTCAAACCATTATCAAGATAAGGTCCATTAGAGGAACTGAGTTTGTGAATGGGATTATAACTCAGTATTGCATAGAGAATGGTATTGCTCATGAGTTATGATATGCAAGAACTCCACAACAGAATGGAGTGGTTGAAAGAAGGAACATAACCCTCAAGGAAGCCGTAAGGACCATGTTAGCCGGGTTTGCATTACCTAAGAGATTTTGGCTCGAAGCCATTAACACTTCTTGTTACACTCTTTAATAGGTGTATGATAAATAGACAACTCCCAAAACCCACAATGAAATTTGGACAAAAAAGGTTAATGTGGGATATTTTCATATCTTTGGAAGCAAGTGTTTTATTCACAATAATGGCAAGGACAATTTGAAATCTTTTGATGCTAAAGCTGATAAAGGTATCTTTTTGGGATATTCAACAGAGAGCAAAACCTTCAGAGTGCTGAACAAAAGGACAATTATAATATAAGAGTCTATCCATGTAGTGTTTGATGAACCTAATATGAATGGAGAAGACATTGATGAGTTAGCTGAGAAGATGAATCAACCAACTATTCAGAAGAGTCCTTATGCAGAAGCAAATCTCAGAGGACTCGATCCTGATGAGTTAGCTGAATCTCAGAGACAGTTGGAAGGTTTGCAGCTGAATGATGATGATCAAGAAGAAGTTGTTCAAGACAACTTAGCTACAAGAAGAATCAATCCAGCAGACTTACTCCAACCAGATGTGAGATGGCTGAGAGACCATCCACATGAGTTAGTCATTGGTAATGTAAAAGAAGGAGTAAGAACAAGATCCAGGACTCAACGTGAAGCTATGTTCACTTGTTTCATTTCTCAAATCATGCCTAAGTATGTGTCACAAGCATTGTATGATACTCATTGGATTCTAGCTCGATTCGGGAGAAATAAGGTTTGGGAATTAGTTCAAAGGCCTACCTACCAAAATGTTATTGGTAGTAAGTGGGTATTCAAAAATAAGATGAATGAGGAAGGATTAGTTGTGAGAAACAAAGCAAGATTGGTAGCCAATGAGTATTGCCAAGAAGGTATAGATTTTGATGAAACCTTTGCATCTTTGCCGATTGGAAGCAATAAGGATGTTTCTTACTTATCTTGCACATAAGAACTTCACGATCTACTAAATGGATGTGAAAAGTGTATTTTTGAATGGAGTTTTAGAAGAAGAAGTTTATGTGGAACAACCTCCAGGTTTTGAGCGAGAAAACTATTGGAGATAAAGTCTACAAGCTTAAGAAAGCATTGTATGGGTTGAAACAATCACCAAGAGCATGGTATGATACATTGTCCCAATTTCTAATATACAATGGATTCACCAAAGGTAAAGTTGATGAACATTCTTCCGAATCCAAGATGGAGAGAGTATTTTGCTTGTTCAAATATATGTGGATGACATCATCTTTGGATCCACAAACAAAGAGTTAATTGACAAATTATCAAACCTTATGCAAGGAAAATTTGAGATGAGTATGATGGGAGAGTTGACCTTCTTCATAGGTCTTCAAGTCAAGCAAATGAAGGATGGAACCTTCATAAGCCAAACCAAATATACCGTAGAGATTTAATGAAGAAATTTGGTATGGAAGAGATGCACTGTAAAGATCCCCAAGAACACTTATATCAATATGGATATGGATCCATAAGGAAAGCGATGGATTAGACAAGATATAGAGCACTTATTGGATCATTGTTGTACTTGATCACAAAGATACTAGACATCACCTTTGTAGTAGGTGTATGTGCAGATTTTAGTCTACTCCTAAAGAAAGTCATATGACCGCAACTAATAAGATCGAGATACTTGAAGGGTAGCCAAGAAGTTGGCTTATGGTATCCTAAAGAATGTGGATTCAAGTTATTTGGATACTCGGACTCACTATGCTAGATATAGAGTTGACATGAGTACATTTGGTACTTGTGAAATGCTTGGAAATAGATTGGTTTCTTGGTTCAGCAAGAAACAAAACTAATAGCTACATCTACAGCTGAGGTATAATATATTGTTGTAGGGAGCTGTTGTGCCCAAGTCTTATGGACGAGGCAACATCTGAGAGATTATGACATTGAAGAGAAGGAAATTTCAATTATGTGTGATAACAAAAGTGCTATTGCAATTACTCAGAATCAAATTTTGCACTCAAGAACAAAGCACATTGATGTCAGGTATCACTTTATAAGAGACCATGTTGAGAAGAAAGACATCACATTGGAATATGTATCAACTGAGAAACAGATAGCTGATATATTCAAAAAGCACCTATATGAATCAAGATTTGAAGAGCTTAAAAATGATCTTGGATTGATTGAGCTAAGTTAATATACTCATAAGACTCATTCATCAGAGTTAGAAATGGGAGAATTGCATTTCAGAAGAGTTTTACTCAATTAGCGAGTAAAACAATCTTTATAGTCGTTACGCATAATTGAGTTAGTGAACAATCGAGTCGTCTCTATCAGCATACTAGAGATAGAGAGAAGCAGAGTTGAGTCATAAATGAGGAAAAGAGACTTATTTATGAACTAAGAGAAAAAATAAGGTCATTTGCATTAAAGCGAGAATGTTTGACGAATGATGTCAGCATCATTAAATGCGGTACAATAAAAGCTGCGACAAAAATATATGATTGGACATAAATACTGCTCGCATTAATTGCAACGTGTTTAATGCTTTTTGCACATTTCAATCCTGACCGTTGATCACATTTTCAACTCTAAAGATTCTGAAACCGTCTCTTCACTTCTCATATATATCCAAATTATTTTCTCTCTCTTCTCACATTCACTCTCAAGCATTCAAAATTCTCAAAGTTTTCTCTGCGAAGATGATGGATGTGGTATCGAAGTGCTTGGATATCAAATTTGGATCTTACAATCAGCTATCATCAACTAAGCTGACTGTAATGTCTGCAATCATAGAGGAGATGGAGGTGAATTGGGCAGAATTTGTTTATGACAAACTATGCCAGAATGTTTTGCATGTGGAGGTCGCTGATGAAAAAACTAAGAGCACCTTGGGCTATGGGCTAGTCCTAGGTTATCTGTTGGAGAAGAAGTGCTTGACCCTGAGGAAATGGAAGTCGTTTCATGTGAATAAAATGTTGTTTAAGGGCAACCTCTCTACTACACAAAAGAAGGCCCATGGTAGAAGAAATGGCACTTCTGAAGGTGAGAAAACTGAGACTATCCCAGCTACTCCGGTTCTGAAGAAGTGAATGATAGCTGCTCCCAGGAAGCCAACCGCATCAAAGAATTTGAAGACTCAAAGAGTGTTGCATGATGAGCCCTGATGAGTCATCGTTAGAGCTAACTTGGAGGAAATAGAATCGTGGAGATTCCTCTCAAGAGAAGGTCTAAAAGAACCCATGAAAGACTTCAGTTGTGGTCAAATCAATTGCAGTAAGAAGAGTTGAAGAGACAGCTGTTGCAGAAGTTGAAGAGACAGCTGTTGTGAATATTAGCGACACACAGAATCGCCGTTGGTGAATCTACTGTGGAAATCAGGCCGCGGATGAAGAAATAATTGTTCAAGCCGAATCTGAGCTAGAAGAAGTTCATTCCCATGTATATCCGCTAAATTGAAAAGGATCTTTGAATGGCCTATGTGGAAAATGAGTTTAAATAGAATTCATTCAACTAGGCAATAAATGATTGAGGAGAGAGAGTGGATCCTCTTCTTCCCGAATGATTGATCCATTCATCAAGCCTTGGACCACGAGTATGTATATAGTATGTTATACAAAAGGCGAAGGGAGGACAAGGCTAAGGAGTTGGAGAAAGAGAAAAGTACATTTGAGACTCCCAGATGTCTCTTCGGACACTCAGCTACACTGATCCCTGATGTTGGAGATGATGAAGAGGAGGTAGAAATGACTGAGTTGAGGCAGGCCTTGCGCGAAACGAGAGAAATAGCAAAACAAAGACAGTAGGTTGGGCCTGGGGAAACATCATCCCCCGCTCAGATAATTGGCGATTTGATGAGGGACACAACTACTCTCTCATCACCAGCTCACTCTCAGTCACCTGCAACAGATCCTGATGGTGGCGATGAAGTTGGTGAAATATGTATGGTGGACTTGGCAGGAGATGATGTGCTAACCAATACTTATTGGAACCCAGCTGAGCTTACCCAGACAAAGCTGTTGAGAAAGTAGATAAAGAAACAACTGAATTTATTGAAACAACTGAGACTCTTGTGATGGCTAACCCTATTGATGTTCAAAATACAACAATTCTTGAGATTACTAAGGGGGAAGCTAAGCACACTACAACTCAAGAACAAAAGCCTGAAATTGCTGAAAATATTAAAGGAGATGTAGGAGACAAAGTGGTGCTAAAACAGCTAAGTTTGGAGAAGAAGTTGTGGAAGAAGAAGATGTAGTTGTTGTGTGCAGGCCACTGACGTTCCAGTAGTTGAGACTATTGAAACCGAGGCACGCGTGTGGAAATGGTTGTTGAGGCAACAACCGCTGAGATGAGGCTTTGTTGGCAATGAAAGTGCAATCCGGTTGAGACTGTTGTGGATGCCAATTGGCCCAAGACCAAGATGTCGGTTGAGACCGCCACGGGGATTGTCAAGACCAAAGAGCGATTGAGGCTACTACAGGGAATGTTGTTTTAGGTACGATGGTCGAATATGACGATGTTCAAAATTTGGGTTCGAGTTAGTTGAGCGTGAGAGATCCGATGCAAGTAGATGAAACAACTGAAACCGAAAAGAACAATTCTCTGAATCCAGCTAAATCAGATAAAGAATGATCAGAGGCAATTGACTCAGTCAAAGATGAAACAATTGTTGAGATAGATGTTGATGACACTGCCTTGAATCGACCGGATAATGATGATCAGCGGCCAGGTCAAACTTTGCCGAATTTAGGTTCGTGCTTGTTGACCCACCCTTTCAAGCTACTAGATCACCTAGAGATGATGTTGTTCCAACAACTGATGCACATTCAACTCAAATGGAAGACACAACTACTGCCAGTGAAGCTGTTAACACACCTGAGGCACAGTCAGCTCATCAGGCTAACACAACTGTTTCTGCCGATGAATCTCAAATAGCTGAGGCATAATGAGTTGCAAGTCATAGGGAAGAGGCAAGAAACCCTATTGGAGATGGAGCAGGGCCTCACTCAACTCCTATTGACAACTTTGGTCCAGAGGATTTTGAAATCCCAGAGAAGATTCCCAGTGACGAAGATATAGATATGCTTAGATTCAATTATCCTATGCATGTAGAAGATTCAACGGACAAAATTTAAACTCCCACTATAAAAGACTAAGGAATTTTCAGAGATAAGTACGTGATGAACAAGAGAGCAAGCAATTCAAAGCATTCAAGCAATCTGCAAATACTCTCTCTCAAGCGAAAAAATCATACATCCTCAAGCCTACATCGAAACACACTTTATCCAACAAATTCGTCGAAGGTAGAAGTTGTTCTTCAAGTTAAGGAGGAAACATTTTTTTAAAGACAAAGGGGTCTATATTTCCAAGAAGTGAAGAAGATATAGCGAGGTTAAAGTTCGAACCTATTTCAAACCGAAGGAGGGTTGCGTGATCAAGTCCTTAAGATTTGAAGACTTAGCTGTTTTCTTAAACACTCTGATTTTAAAGATAAAAAATTGGTAAAGTCCATTCACCCTCCTTCTGAACTTTACTTAACACCCCTAGGGACCTTTAAAAGTGTTACTTTAACTATGTTATTTTATTTTTCCTTTTTCACTATATGGATGAAAATGAGTTTGAAAACTATTCGAGTAGCATGATTTCAATATATATATGGATTAGAAGATTTCAATGGTGGAATGAAACGGAGACGAGCATAAAACACCAAGGACAGACACGTCGGCGACCCAAAAAAAAGACAACAAACACAAAAAACAAGAGTGAATGATAGGGAACAAGAAAATAGCAACAAAAATCGACAAAAATCTGATGGAATTATGAAGAGATTGGCGTCGAATAAGAAGAGAGAAGAAGAACATAAGAACAAACGCGAGAAATAAGAGAGAAAAAAATATGAAAAAAACCTTAATTAAAAACGAAAAGAAAGTGAAAAAGGAAAACGAAAACCGAAAAAAGAAAACCAAAGAAAAAACTAACAGTAAAAACTAGCATGTATGGGCGTGGGTCGGGTAAGTGGGATCTGTCTTGCTAATTTAGACCAAGAAGATGGTCTTATACAAGTTTTTGCCCCCATTGAAAATCCAACCCTATCCACTAACATCGCCACCAACTTACCCATGGAACAAATTGTTGGAATTTGGTTCTGTAAAAATGGGTGTTGACCCATATTGGACCAAATATTAAAGTAGTTTCCATTGGTGGAAAATGTATTAAATTATATGATAAAATTCTACTAAGTGAGTAGATGAGATTGGCATTTTGAATTCTTCAAAACTAATTCCAGGTGAATGACAAAATTAATGCTACAAGTTAGCCACTTAAATTTGGATATTGACATGGAAATTGATAAATGTGGGGAAGGAGTGAAACTTTATCCCACATAGGATAAAAAGCCAAAGTTAACTCTATTTATATAGCCCAAGTAGGAGTAATGGGTTTGGGCCCTGGGGCACCAAAGTTTTTAAAGGAGGGAGAACTACATTCTTGTGGGTTTGGTTCAAAACACATATGCGCGCTTGGCCACCATCGCCCATCTGGCCGGCTCAGCTGCCCGACCGGGCCGTGGGCCTCGGGCTTGGGCTTCAAGGCCCTTATAGTTTTGGACAAAATTTATTTAAATCTTTAAATATTAATTTTACTCAAATCAAGGCTAGCCTTGTTGCAACGAGACGGCCGCACACTTGGGCGCAGCGTCTTGCGCGAAGCACTAGAGCCAAATAGTTTTTCGATGCACGCGTGAAGTGTGCCAGGCAATTTCAAATTGAAGAACCTATTCGAGTTACCAGGTGCAATTTTTGGCTGTAGACATGTCTTTTCGGATCAAAAGACATGACCCTTCCATAAAAGCACTTAGATGTCTATAAATATGAACCCCCTGCAGATAAATTAAGAGACAAAAATTTGATCAGATAAAAATCAAAATCATCCCGCATTATCAGCATATTGATCATATATCCTTCAAAAGTTTGAATGTGTTAAACACTCCCTTGTTCTCTGTTGGATCGACTTTTGCAAGTGTTGCTAAGTCAAACTTGTAAAATCGTTGTATTTTAGAGACTATGGCCAGAACCGTAAGTACTTTGTAATGGGGCAATTTCGTCTTGCAGAGATAGTATCTAATACTAGCCTCGACTTTCACAAACTCTGTCTCGTTTTTCATTTATACACTTAGTCATTTCTTGTTAAACAGTACCACCCCAAACTATAATTCCAAGACGAAAATTTCCTACTATTTCAAGACGATGGCAAACATAAGTTTCACTCTGAATGGCTGCTACTCCTGCTCAAGGCGAAAAGCCGCCGAAGTTCTTCGGTGTCGACTTCAAAAACTGGCAACATAAGTTGCTATTTTACTTGACAATCTTGGGTCTGTCCTGGTTCCTGAAAGAAGCCCCTACCGTTTGTGAAGAAGAAACAGACAACCAAAGGAGGATCACTGTAGATGCTTGGCACAACAACGATTTCCTTTGCCGAAACTACATTTTGAATGGATTGGAAGACACCCTCTATAACATCTACAGTTCATTCAAAACGTCCAAAGAGTTGTGGGACTCTTTGGAGAAAAAGTACAAAACAGAAAACGCCGGCACAAAGAAATTTATTGTTGGCAAATTTCTGGATTATAAGATGGTTGACACCAAAATGGTGATCAACCAAGTGCAAGAAATTCATATCATACTTCATGACTTGGTGTCTGAAGGGATGGTTCTGAATGAGTCATTCCAAGTGGTTGTGATTATCCAGAAATTGCCGCAATTGTGGAAATTTTTTAAGAACTACCTCAAGCACAAGCGCAAGGAAATGGGGCTTGAGAATTTGATAGTTCGACGGATTGAGGAAGACAACCGCAAACCGAGTGAAATTAACAATTGTGGGGGTGTGACCACACAAGAGGATCTTATGTTGTATTTTTAAATGTGACGAAGGTGTTGCCAAAAGTGTAGTAACACCAAAACATTGCATGAAGTATTGCCCAAAGTGTAGTAACACTAGAGGCCGACACAATACCATGTTGTATATGAAGTGTTACCGAATATGTGATAACATCTAAGGACACACACCTGTAAAGGTTCTAAGGAATTGTTGGAACTAAAGTTGTTAGAATGAGGTTCTAATTGGATTATTGGGACAAGGTTCTAACATAACGAAAGGAAAGTGGCCGAGAGTCAGAAAAGTTCGGATAATCTTGTGTTGAACAAGAATACCGAGAAAATGGAAGGAGAAACTTTACTTTTTAGCAAGACACATAAATGATAATACCTTGAAGTGTGGGGGTGCGCTTTAGCTAAAGTAGAAGTACCCAAAAATATTAAATTTAGCATTCATGATTTAAATGAGGGTGTGATCATACCAGTACTAATGCACGAGACGCAATCAGAACTCCGAAGTTAAACATACGCTTGAGCGAGAGTAGTATTAGAATGGGTGATCCCATGGGAAGTCCTCGTGTTGCACCCTTTAAGAAAAACTACACAAATAAAGAAAAAAAGTAAAGTAATAAAGGGTACATAAATTATATATTACATATGTTGACTATTATTTAAATCAATCTATAAAAACTAATACAAAATCTTTTGTTGACTACTTTATATTAAAGCACATAAACCAAGAATCATGTTATGGAAGTGGATCATAGTGATCAAGATCTCAAAATTCTTGGACAATATCGGAGTAAGTTAATGAGGTATATTACTGTAATCAAATATCAATATTTAATCCAATTTGTCAAGTAAAACTAATTGTTTACCCCACAAAAAGTCAAAGTTATATACATTTATATCTGATTGCTTATAAAAATTGTGGCAATCGCCTTAAAATTCCAGCAGGTTTACTAAGTCAAATTTAAACATAATGCGGAGTTAATAACAGACAATCTAATTACCTCAAACAAAATTACGCATGTGTTTTGTCTATATATATATATATGTTGTTAGGCATTGACTAAAACATCGTTACAGTTCTATAAAGAAGAAATTTATTGCAAAAAATATGACAGGAAAAAGGATTGAAGTTGTAGCGATGTTTTTCATGGTGATGGCGCTGCTATTTTCTGCATGGGCGGCTGAAAATAATGTATATCCAAATAGTCGGATTGGTTGCATATTAAAGTGTATAAAATACTGTAAATTTGATCCTATTTGTGACGTAATCAAATGTAGGCATGACTGCAGCAAGAGTCGTCTGCTTTCTCCTCGGGCTGCTCCTCCGATGGACTTCCACCGCCGTATTCCTGGTGGAGTTGGTGTTGTGTAAGAGATTCAAGACAAGAATGACTGGGAAATTAAAATAAATAAAATTGGAAGATTTTAATGATTTATTTCTAGTTGTTGTAATAAACAAAAGTGAGGTTATTATTAAAGAATTTTGCTCTTTACGTGTTTTTTTTTTTTTAAATAAGAAATAGTTGTGTACTACTGTGGTTGGTGGGGCCAAATTTTACACGTTTATAGATCTAACATCGGGAAATTATTCAGTTTAATTTGATTAAAAAATGTATTTTAGAAATAGTAATAAACCGAAATATGATAATTGCAATATTTATAAATTCAAAGCAATTCTTAGGTTAGGAATTAGGCAAGTTACTGAAAAAATTTAGCATTAATTTTGCATAGATGGATTATTATTATTATTATTATTATTATTATTATTATTATTATTATTATTATTATTATTATTATTATTATTATTATTATTATTCATCATAAAAGACTCAAATTTCAAACCTCTAAATGCATTAGTCACTTTACAACCCCTATTCTTTTTTTTTGTAGGATTACGGACATACAGTAGGAAAGGGAATACATGTTTCATATGAGATCGAATTGAGTTAATTACCCTTAAAAGACAAACTTCTACTACTTATGCACAAGATCGATTCACATAACCCACGTACTTTGCACTTTGGTCTTTTGAAAAATTCCTATAATTATGTGCGCAATCGAAAGTCACCGGGAACCCACAAGTTTTTCCATTTTCTTAATAGAAAATTAAAATTTTTGACTTGGAGCTACCGAATAGTAAACTTAAGGATTCTTAATGTTCATATTTCAGTGCAAATATTGTATAGGTAATTTATCATTTGTTATCAGAAGTTTATTTCTATTTAAATTTTATTTTTGAGGTTTGATATGACTACAACAAACTTGTTTTTAGCAACGAAAATATTCGTTGCTAACATAATAAAATTTTGCCGCTAAAGTGTTTTTGCAGCGAAAAATTTTTCATAAAAATCGCTGCAGATAAGCCCGTCTCAAGCGTTTTGCTATTGAAATTTATTTCACCACAAAACGTTAAGTAACGAAACATTTAAGCCGCTAACACGAAAAATCGCTGCTAATATATTCAATAGTTTTGCTCTAAAATAAAATATTAGTGACAAAATCATACAATTTGTTGCTAAATGTAACAACTATTAGCGGCCAATTTTATTTTTCCGTCGCAAATTATTAACCTTTTCTATTTTTAAAAAGTACAATTTTAGCGACGAAACAACTTGCTTTCATTTGCAAATGTTGAAACTTTGCAGCAAATTTACGCCATAAAATTTTACAACATTTGCGAATTTCGCCGCTAATTTAATGCTTTTTTATTTTTATTTATTTATATTAATCTACTATTAAACCTGTTTTCACAATATAATTATAATAAACTAATTGCAACACCAACCACAACACAATCCAACATCATTATATAAAAACATAATAGGCACTACAGATGATAGAACACCCATTCTAACTAGAAATAAAATTTTAATTTCATCATTAGAGATTCAAGCACAAAACCATATTTGAATCATATCATGTCAGAAAATAATCATATCCTGTCAAAAAAAATGTTTTTGCTCCACAATCCCTTAGTGCACAAATACAAAAATTCTGATACCAATTCTACTAATTGTGAATACAGAAATACAAAAAATTTGATTCCAATTCTAATCCCTATAAAGTAATATTTTCATTTCTACAAAGTACAAAACTTGTGTACTTATCCTTAAGATAAAGCTAATCCCACAGCAAAGAAGATAAAAACCAAAACAAAAAAACAGATAAAAGGAAAACCAGATGCATGAAACAAGCATCCACATAAGTGCCCAGATTGTGTTGTATATTATCTTCTCTTTCGCCTGATTGCGATGATGATTATGCTTCAAAGTTACAAGGATCACAAATACATGCCTGAGCAATGACTGCAGAATCGATAGGACTTTCCCATACCAATCCATATCAGCATGAAAGACGCTATCATTGTTGCAAAAACTAAAATAGTAACCTAGTAAAAAATTGTTATCAGATGTGATAAAAGATTTTATGGATGGTATAGAAATTCCAAAACAATTGAGTGTGATGCCAAAGAATTAGAAGTTGCTTCTGTACCAGAATCACAATTTTTTGCCGACTTCTATTCGATGCGACCTAAAGGTGCAACATCTTCTGTAATCATTGGCGTTAGAATCAGTTTTGTTCCTCTTCTCCAGCAGAGCTTTTTGAGGGCTACATCCTTCATCTTCATCATCGTCATTTGACTAATGACAAAGGTCAACCCTGCAAACCATTTTTATGTCAGGCTTATCTTAATTTAATGAGATAATTAACTTTCTTCAGCTCAAGCATCAAACACAATTAGGCATTCCAGAATAGTAAACTATATCGAATTAATGAAACAAGGGAACCAAAAAGACTAAAAGAGACTGTCAAACGTTGAGGCAATGTGCAAGGTACAGTTTTTATAGTTCTAATGCATAATACTATTCATTTCTTGATTGTAGATAATATATAGAAAATCATTATAAGATATAGCTTGTAAAGTTAGTCAAGTATTACTGTCATGAAAACACCATTAGTCTATTACTGCAAGTATTTTAATATCAAGAATTGACTATCAAGGACTGCTCAAGCCAGCAGTCAAATTGAGCAGCATTTCCAAATAGGGATCAACATAAGTTTTGCTTCACCTTCGAAAAAGATCATTGGAGCATTATCATTTCATTCATTCAAAAATTATAATTAACTAGAGAATATACCTATCGTGTGGGGAAGCTTGAACAGCTTGATTGAAGTAAGATTTGGCTCTGTTTTCATCTCTCTGCTTATCCCAAATAAGCTTTCTGTACAGCGAAAGCACTTCTCCATCTCCAGGGCTCACCAAAATCGCCCTTCCATAATATTCTTACGCTTTTAACACATCTATCAGTTACATTACCCAAAAATATGATCATCAAATCAGCGTAAACCAAGAAAGTCAAAGTGTTATAGTAAATAACAGAGTATCTGGAATAGTACCTCGTGCAAGTATCAGAATGAATCCACCTGTGAGCTGAATCGAACACAAGAACGTCGACTCCTCTCCAGTATTTCACGTTCTCTTCTATCGAATCTAAGTGCAAGTGTCAAACAACAAAAATGTGAAAGAATCAGAAATGCTAAAAATTTCATCAAGTGTAACAAACACTAAAAACTAAATTAATTAGTAGATGAAATATTTAATCTAGTAATGGCAAGCAATTCTTTCTTCTAGGTATTTAATTTATGAACTCTAAAGTATATAACAACATAATTTTTGAAGGAGATATTTACAAATAAATGTATATATACATGTTTGATGTCCTAACAGCCAATTATCTCTACTTCTTATTTTCAGTCTAAATAACACTTCATGATCTATATGCAAAAATCCCACTTAATAAAGTTCAATTAATTAACATTATTAATCCCAAAAATGTAAGCTTTCATTCAACAAAAGATCATATGCAAAAAATATAAGCTTCGCTTCTCCATCTTCATCTAGTCTTGTCAAGGCCTACAACAGGAAGATCATATGCAACAAAAAATGGATTGCTCAAGTCCACAAGTAGATTATTTTGTTGCAGCCCACTTGTGTTGGGTAAATTATGGTGAAAGGTTTTGTTTTGGAAAATGGCAGGATAGTGTATAGAGCTAAGTCGAGGCGGGAATTAGATTATGTCTCTCCAGCAAGCATTTAAAACGCCCGTATACAAGTGCTTTACGGTTCAGTAGCTGCCTCTAAGACAACGACTTTAACTGATTCGGTTAGCGGCTCCAGCAAGACAAAGGAACAACAACGAAACAAGTTGTTCTTGACTTTCAAGCTTTTGAAGGAGTTAGAAGGCAATATGCAGAATGCAATGCTCGTATTAAGTTATCGATTATCTTCGTATTTTTTTCATCGGTAGGGGCTCCACTAATATAGGAAGCGAAATGCCACGGAGAAAATCGCAGCCGTAGGCTCGAAAAGGCACATTTTATTTGAGCAGAGACGCCTGCTCTGCTGAGAGCACGGCCTAGACGCACGGGCGTGCGCCGCCGTCGTGCGTGCTCGGACGCCCGGCACCAAAGACGACCCAGGCACGGGCGTGCGCCTGCCGTGCGTGTAAGCGCGAGACTCTCGGCAGTAGCACGACCCGACCGCACGGGCGTGCTCTCTGCCCCGTCTTGGGCCGAAACATTTTCCTAGTTGAACTCTTTTAATTAATTACGAATATATTTAATTAATTACAAAAATTAATTAAATATTTAATTTTTAAAGGTTTTTGGTCAAAAAGAATAAGGGCCTTGAAGCCCGGATGTAATTAATTAATTAAATAATTTTTTATTTAAAACTAACTAATTTGCTACAAATGTAATTTAATTTTCATATATTTTGTGATGAAACCTAAACTATTCGCCACAAAATTAATTGTAATTTTCATAAATTAAATATTTTTGTGTGAAAACTATACATTTAGTCGCACAATTAACTATAATTTTCCTAAATTAACTAAATTCATTATTTTTCTTTATTTGGGTTTAACATTACCAACGAAAGCACAAGATTTGTTGAAATATTTTGAAACTTTAGCAAACGAAATTTTTATTTTATGACTAACAATTATTATTTTTAATTTTTTTGTACCTATTAATATTTAGCAACGAAAATTTATATGTTCGTTGCTATCATTAGCTTGACGGATTAACTTTATTTCGTTGCAAATACACTAAACTCTTATTTTTATTTTGTTCTTTTAATTAGTTGTCAATAATTTTTTTTAAATTTCGTGGGTAATATTCAACTTTAGCAACGAATATTAATATTTGTCGCAAATATTTCGTTGCAATTTACTGCATTTTTGTAGGTCAAATTCAGCTATTTGCAATCATGGCCTGGTAAATAGAAACGACCGAACATAATCCATGAAGCATTGAGAGAGTATGAAGAAAGACCATTTGTCGTTTATCAATTAACTCAAAATCAATGAGGGCTCAATTTAAGTTAAAAATTTATTAGGGTTGGACGACTTCGTTTTTATTATACCTGCTTATAATTAGATAAAACTAAATCATATACTTATAAAAAATAATGCCACTAAAATTTTACATAAATACCAGGGAGTAGCCATTGACCCCTCGTGAGTACCCCTAGCTCAAAATTTTTCCCTAACTCAACTATTTTTTCCTCTTAAAAATATATATATAATTTGTTTTTCATTTTTTCCATAGAAAAAATGGGACTAAAAATTTGGGGCACGCGGAGGGTAGGAGAGCTTTTGACTACGCCCGATAAATACACTTTAAATAAATGATATCACATACATATCTTCTCAAAAAAAGAAAAATTATCACATACATATTTATTGGTTAATTTCGTGGCAAAGTGTAGTTTGATTGATAATAATATAGATTCTTATGTCTAGCCTATTTTATCCTTAAATAAAAATTATCATAAATTAGTTGTGATTAAATTTATATAGTGTATGATATAAAGTAATAGGTCTTATGTGTTAGCCGGCGGAGGAGGGGTGGGCGGGGGCCCAACCCACTTTTTCAAAATTAGAACTAATAATAAAAAAAAAAAAAAAATTTAATACAAGCCCAAGAATTTTTTAAAATCGGCCTGATGCACATCAATATCCGCCTGACCTACACATATTAAACTAAAAAAGGAAGCCCACAACAGATGTAAAAAATCCCTTTACAAACTAATTAACATAAGAAAAAGAAAAATAACAAAGCAAAAGGCCCAAAACCCAATTGTCCATCATATTTCGCAAAGTGCAAACTCACGACAATTTTGCAAATTACAAACCTAAAAGTTAAAACTTAATACGAAGGATTAAGGGTCAAAGGGAGCGACTCAGCAAAGCCGAGGTGGCCATTGGGTATTTGAGTTTCTTCTTCTTGATTTTGCTGACTTCAAGCCTTCAAACAAATAGGTAATGTATTTTCCAAATTTAATAGTTAATTTACGTATTTTTTTTGATGAACTAATTTATGTAATTGGAAATAAAATTGGATAAATTGATGAAATTTATGTAATCTGTATGTCCCTTAATTTGTATTTTTTTGGAGGAATCCCTTAATTTGTATTTATTTACTCTAGTGTTGGATAAATTGATGAAATTTATGTAATCTGTATGCTCGAGTCCCGAATTTGTATTTATTTTGTAGTATTGGATAAATTGAAATGAAATTGGGTTTGATAAAGAGCAAAAATAGAAGAAAACAATAACATAAATAATTGTTGATTTTTATTTTTAAATACCTTGCGCTTTTCTTGATTATTTATTTTATATATAAGAAGTGATGGCGACACAACAACCTCCGACAAGAAAGGCAAAACTACATTACATTCATTCTTTAGGCTCGTAAGTAATACACAAAATGAGGAATCAAATAACCATCAAAACACTCCTTCAATTGGAAATCAACAACCTACTCCAAATTCATCATTTGAAATTGAGCGGGATCCCGAGGAAAAAGGAGGAGAATATCGATTGGCCTCTTGAGAAAAGGGGTGAAATTAGACGGTTTTATTTGAATTTGGGCCATACCAACCAAACTTAAATTGTATAAAGGTCGAAAATATAAAGATAAAACTCGTCATTTTCGATCTAGTTGGTTTCATGAATTTAATTGGTTGGAGTATTCGCCTTCACACACAAGGCCTATTGTTTCCGTGTTTTCTCTTTGGAGAGGATATCCACACCTCTTCCACTTCGTCTCTAGTGAGTGATGGATTTGATAATTGGAAGAGAGTTCATCAAGGCAAGGAATGTGTTTTTCTTATTCATATCGGTTCATCATCTTCATCTCCTCACAACAAGTGTGTAGCATGTGCTACCTCTTTGATGGTCCCATCTCAACATATTGATAAAGTGATTGAGAGAATTAGCAAAGAAAAAGTTATGAAAAATCGATTGAGCTTAAAAACAACAATCATGACCGTTCGGTGGCTAGCGTTGCAAGGTTGTGCTTTTAGAGGTCATGATGAGTCTGAAAAATCTTTTAACCGCGGAAATGTGATTGAAATGATTAATTATACCGCGAAGTGGAACACAGAAGTGAGAGATGTTGTATTGAGTAATGCCCCTAAAAATGCCAAATATACTTCTCCGGACATCCAGAAAGAAATTTTGGCCATTATAGCTAATAGAGTTCGTTGTATGATACGTGAGGAAATAATGGATGCTTGTTTTTCTCTTCTTTGATGAAGCTAAAGATGAATCAGATCGAGAACAAATGACTATTATCCTAAGGTTTGTGAACAATGCAGGTATCTTAACAGAATGCTTCTTTGCAATTAGAAGTGTTCCTGAGACCTCTTCAGAAACACTTAAGCAAGTGATATCAAATGTTCTTTCTCAGTACAATCTTCAAGTTTCTAAATTACGGGGCCAGGGATATGATGGTGCTAGTAATATGCGTGGACAATGGAATGGATTGCAAGCATTATTTCTTAGATTACGTTTATTGTTTTGCGCACAGGTTGCAGTTGACATTGGTTGCTTCAGCAAAGCAATGTGATCCAATCTGGAAATTCTTTTCTATATTGGATAATGTCATTAACATTGTCAAGTCTTACGCTAAAGCGCAACAGGTTGTTACATGTTTCCCATAGAACAGAGATTGAGAATATGTTGGCTCGGGGAGCGTGAATCGGACGAGGAGCTAATCAAATGTCATATTTACACCGTTCGGGTACTACTCGTTGGAGTTCTCATTATGACTCTGTTATGAGTATGATAGAAATGTCTGTTGCAACTTGCAATGTACTTGAGGGCATCACTTGTAGTGGTCCAAATCCTAAAGCTCGAAATGAAGTTGAGGGTGCTTGCACAAGTATTAGGAGTTTTAATTTTGTGTTTGGGTTGCACTTAATGAGGGCGGTTATGCGGATCATGGATTTTCTTTGTCATGCTTTTCAAAAGGAATCTGTTGATATTTTATCGCACTTGGATATGTCTCAACTACAAAAACTCTTCTTCAAGAGTTGAGGATAAAGGTTGGGTGAAAGCGCCAGGAAGTAGAAGGTTTTGCTTAAAACATGAAATCGATATACCCGATATGAACAACAACATGGGTCGTGGGCGGAGACACATGAGTGTTGAACATTATTATCACTTTGAATTTTTCAACCAATGCATAGATTTTCAATTGGCAGAGTTGAACTCGAGATTTAATGAGACATCAGTTAGACTACTTGAGTTGAGTGTTGCATTGGATCCAAGAATTTCATTTGAATCATTTAATGCAGATAATATCTATAAATTTCCTGTGGAATTTTATCCGGATGATTTTGAGCAGCGTGAGATGAATGCTTTGATGAGTGAATTGCAATTTTATCATGCTCATGTAGTTCTCAATCCTCAATTTCAAGTGTCTACTCTTGCAAATTTGTGTGAAAAGTTGGTGGAAACAAGAAAAGCGAGAGGACTACAAAATAATAACAAGATTGATTCGTCTCGTGTTAACATTACTGTTTCTCTGACCACGAGAGAGAGCAAACATGTGAAGATAGGATTCACAACAAGATGAATGATGATATTCTTGCTGATAGTTTGACAATTTTTATTGAAAGAGAACTTGTTAGCACGATAGATATAGACTCTATTATTGATGAATTTGCTAAAGTAAAAAATCGTCGAGTCCAACTAACTTTTTAGCCTAATATATTAAATTTTCAGTATTTTCAAGCTTTGTAATACACTTGAGTTGAGTTTGCTTATTTGTTTGAAAATTTAGAGCTTTTATGATTATTTTTGTGTTTTGGTCGGCCCACCTCACTTTGGTGCTAGCTCCGCCTTGGTGTTAGGTCGACACCCCAACAAAACAATTGTAAAATGGAGGTGCTTATGTAAAATTTGGCACTAAAGTGTGCCAAATTAACTAGGCCAAGCATATTAGGTTTCCTCATTCTCCATCCCTATAAATAGGGGTGGAGGATGAAGGAAAAGTACACCAACCGAGAGATAAAATTTAGAGTGAAAAATAGAGTGTAGGCATTTGAGGTGATCAATTTGTATGCAGAGTCAAATTGTGATAAGTGTGGGAAAACACTCGGAGTATGTTTTAGAGCAATACAAAGGAGTTGAGAGTGTTTTTTTTTTTTTGGATGAAATATAAATATCATATCATCGGCAAAATGTACAAAATATTATGTTTGTACCCAGAAAACAACAACACAAAGGGACTAAACATTCCGTCAAAATGAGTTCAGCCCATGGCTAATTCAAACATTACAAACTACAAGCATAAAACCTAAACATCAAGGAAGTCTAATATCCCAAAGCAAGATGTTCAAATTGAACCAAAACATGAGGATACAAGGTAAACATGATCTTGTGTACATATGTTTTGATTTCTACGATAATGTTATGCTGCAGTGGTAATCATCCCTTCGAAGAGTCGTCGATTTTGAGCTGTCCGGATATGAACATGGTGTACGCCGATTGCACTTTTCTTGGCACGTGGATTTGCCAATATGTCTTCGTGCTTCCTTCTTCAAGAATTTCAACGCACTTTTAAGTGTTGTCATGCCTCTTGTAATGCGAAGCCATTTCTTCATCACAGTGCCACACTGTTTGGTCGTGTTGCCTTTGAAAAATAGATGATTCCATGTTTCAAGTGCGAGTCCCACAAAAAGCGCAATTATGGTCAATGTCCATGGAGAGGATCTTTGTTTTGTAACATTCCTTTGATTCAAGCCAAAGAATAAAGGAGTGCTTGGGAGTAATGTAATGTCTCCAAAAATCGGTTGCCCAATTTTTGGAGTGCCCCTTGGTCTAAAATAATCATATGCCTTCGAGAAGCCCAATTTCTGTTGGAAAACCATCGAGTAAGGTTGGTGATGGCTAGTTGTGTCATCCCTTCCTTCATCGACAATAAGATCCCGAATTTCAAAAATGCGCTTGAGGAGGGGGACAGTCTCCTTTTCTTTGGTGACCAATTCCAAATGGATGCCACATTAAGGTACAACACTTGATCCACACATCGATCCACAAAGAGTCCCTTTTACCATGAATGTTCCAAAGCACCTTTGCAAGTAGGGCAAGATTCCAAGTTTTGATGTCCCTGAAACCAAGTCCACCTCGGACTTAGGGAGACAAATATCTTTCCATGCCACGGTGCCTTGCGATCGCCCGAAGGAAGAGCGACACAAATTTTTAATTCTATCAATGATTGTACCTCGGATGGGAAGATTTATAGCCAAAAGCATTCCATGCCTTGCACGACCGATCTGATCAACTCAGTTTGTCCAGCATATGAAAGAGTATAGTTGGCCCAGGCATTCACATAAGCTGCAATTTTCTCAACAAGAGAAGCATAATGAACCGCTTTCAATTTTTCACCTGAAAGTGATAAAATTTAGAGGGAAAAATAGAGTGTAGGCATTTGAGGTGGTCAATTGAATAAGGTGGAGTTAGGACTTTATTGATTCGGCATGTGCAGTGAATTAAAGCCAATGGTGTTTGATATTATTTGTTTGCGGATGAAGGTGTTTTGTGGTGGAGGTGGAGATTGTTAGGTCGGTACCACCACAAAATAATTGTAAAATGGAGGCGACATATGTGGAAACATTATAGTACTAAAGTGTGCCAAATTCATTAAGTCGGTAGATTAGTTTTCCTCATTCCTCAAACCTAAAGATAGGGAGTGGTGCATGGAGGAAGAGTACACCAACCGGGATAGAAAACAAGAGAGGAAAATAGATTGTAGGCATTTGGGGTGATCAATTTATGGAGTTAAATTGTGATAAATACGAGAAAACAGACACGGTATTTTTTTATCTTATACAATACAAAGGGGTTGGGAGAGTGTTCTTTGATAGCTAGTAACTGGTTTGTACGAGTTTTATTTACTTGAGTTTAGTCCATAAAACTCAAGGGTGTATATTTTTAAGTGCACCGATAAATTCTTTATTAGTAAAGACCAGAAACTCTTGTGGACGTAGATGAGTTTTGTCGAACCATGTAAAATTTGTGTGCCATTTTATTTTTTGTTGATGCCATATGTTTTTTATCATTATCTTGTTAGTGAGGTTTTCTAATACTTCGGATAAATCAAATCTTGAATCCCGACATGCCTTCGTTTCACCCAACACTATGGTCAAAATACGTTGGAAAATTTTTTATTAGAAGAAATGGATCGTGCATCTCACCTCATTGGTGAGATGAGTTATCCAACAATAATCTCACATCATGTCGTGCTTGGGGTAAACATTATAAATGAGCCCTTAGTAAATTAATGTATTAGAAATAACTGAAAAAACCATATCATCGTTTCCTTCCCTATCTAAACTCCGATAAGTTCAGTTGGAAATTATTAAACTAATAATGCACTATCATTATTTTTGGACTTCAGAAGAAAATCATGTAATTTATGTTTTTGTTTTTTCTGAAATAACATCTTATTAGCTAAGTTACTGGAAATTTCAAATTCAAATTCTCAAATATCTGCTATAAGTTTGATTATAAGAATCAAAGTTTCATTTTTAAAAAAGGAAATTGTGTCTCCTTAATGTCGTATTTTTTTGTATATTTATTTTGAATATGTTATAAAGTAAATGTTATTTTCATGACTTTGTATATATAAGTCAATATGCATTTGTAGATAGAAATATACACATACTAAAATTTTCTTATATGGTATCACGAGCCATGCTACACTCTGTCACCATGACAAAAAAACAACCACAACCTACGTTATTAGTGCCAACAACCTAGCTCCCAATTTGGTTGCTATCAATGTTGCCACCCAACTTCTTGTGAAACTTTCTACAACCAATTATCCTTCATGCCGTGTTAAGTTCTATTATTTCATATTTGTCTAAGATTAATTGGTGTTCATAGATGGAACCAACCCATACCCACCTTTGATGATGTTAGGAAATTTATTAATATAGATTTTGATGATGCATAGAAAACTTAGATTAGAAAGTGGACTCCCATTTTCATGTTGTATTTCAACTATGTAATAGGATATAAGTTGAGTTATGAAGCGGCAAAGTTGAAGATCTTGGCCGATGAAGAGTTGTAGTGATGATTGATTGTGTCACAACCGAGTATCGAAGAAGAATCTCGATCAAATGAAGAAGTTGTGTCTTTGGTAGACTTACATTTGAGTCATCCATGATTCATGGAGAAGACTCAATAAAGGGGTAAAGCGACTTAAGGACTCGAAGAAAGTGAAGTCTCTGTTGCAAAGAAAGGTCAAAGACTTACCCAAAATGGTAGGGACGGACTGCAACCTTAAAGTTGTCTTCTTTGAAAGAGTGCTAGTAGGTGGGAAACAATGGGATGTTCACGGAGACCGGTTTTGTTTTGCAACCTGCATAATATTAATTTAAGGAAAGACCAACATCAATAGCTGCACAACAAGACAAGTCGATGATCAAGAAGTGGAGTTTGAAAAATGCTATCTCTTCAACGAACACTTTTTCAAACTATCACTATAAAAGGCCGAGGAAAAATGCGAGACAAGAACGAATGACACAAGCTAAAATCGAGCATTCAAAGCAAGCAAGCGCAAAAATACCCTCAAGTTATTCAATCAAATCCTCAAGCATTTACTTTCTAAGTTATTATAACCAACACATTCGAGTGAAGGAAGGAAGAAAACTTCAACCGGTTGAAGAAGAATCTTGAAATTCAAGAACAAAGGTCCGCACTTTCATATGATGAAGGGCGTGCGTAAAGGTTCAAGTTAGAGTCGATTCTAATCTAACGAAGGGTTTGTGTGATCAAGTCCGAAGGTTTGAGGAGCTCGAATAGTGAGGCATTTGCCTTACGAAGAAGGCGAGTCTAGGAGAGAAGCCGGTTGTGTGATCAAGGCTTACTTGGATTGTCTATCTTTTTTTTATAACACGATATTTTTGCATTAGTGGATTACCTCCGGGAGTTGGAGAAGAGTGGAGTAGAGGAATTACCTCATCCTTGAACCACTATAAAATTGCTTTGTGTCATTTACTTTTAGCATTTACTTTTCGCATATCTTTATTATTTTTGATACAATTTACTCACTCAACTAATAATAATGTAACCTAAAATGAGTGTTGAAAATCCTTCTATAAAAGGGTGTAAGACTTAGTTGTATAAAAACCAAGTAAAGCGAATTTTTAAAAGAGCTCACTTCACTCGGTTGAGTTCTTGTATTAATAGCTCGGTCAGTGCATTAAGTGGTTAACTCTCCTTTTGAGGTTGACCCTAGTTGTCTTCTAAAAAGACTAAGTTGTTTACTTGTATAAAACTCTGATTTAAGTTAAAATTGAAAAATTGGTTAAGTCTATTCAAGCCCCCTCTTTTTAGACTTAACTGAACACCTCTTGGGACTTACAAGTGGTATCAGAGAGGTTGGTTTAATGAACCTTCCCATGGACCCAGTTCTTGAACTAGATCTCAATCTTTTAAAAGATCAACACTTGAAAGTTTTTCTCAAATTTTCTTTCAAAAAGTTATTATCATGGAAGCAAATTTATCTCGCATTCCCATGTTTACAGTTGAAGAGTTTGATGATTGAAAACTTCGCATGCAGGCACATCTCTCAGCACTACATGATGAAATGTGGTTTGTCATTGAAGATGGACCCATAAAGATCACCAAAGTGAACACAACTGTTAGACCTGTTGAGGATGATGTTGCTGAAAGACCTACCTTTGTTGAAAAACCTAGGAGCGAATGGACCAATGAAGATAAAAAAAAAATTACTTGGACAATGTGGCGAGGACATTTTATACAAAACTCTTGACAAAGCAATGTTTAACAAAGTTAAATCTTGCAGTACTGCTCGAGAAATATGGGAAAAACTGTCTCTAATCTGCAAAAGGGCATAGCAAATTAAAGAAAACAAGTTGACAGTTGGTGTACAGAAGTTTGAGAACTTCAAAATGCTAGGTGGTGAAACATTGGATCAACTAGATGCCAGACTCACAGAGATCACGAAAGAGCTTTCAGCTCTTGGCAAAGAATATACACAGAAGGAAATGTGTATGAAAATTCTCAGATCTCTCCCAGCTGAGTGGGAAAGGAAGGTGATTGCTCACAGGCATTCTATGGACTTAACAAGGATTTCCTACCATGATCTATTCTCAGATCTAAAGGCTTATGAATTCTAGCTCAGAAGAAAGGAGCCAGTGAGATAGTTGTGCCCAAGGCAATTTTGCTCGGTGGTTTGGACAATCAAAAGGCACAAAATCCAAAGACATCATCGACAAAGAGGAAATAGCCTTGATGGTTATGATTCAACAAGTTCTTCAATTAGAACTACAAAAGAAACAAGGGTGAATCCTCCGAGAAGACACTCAAGACCTTCCAAAGGAAAGGAAGAAAGAACCCCAAAAGGCCAAGAAAGGCGGAGATCTATCTTTGGAGCTGAGACAACCAGTCACTTTGCGGTTGATCGCCCTTATCCATGGCGGGTGTTGAACCGGATACGGCCAAGTGCAAGGAGGCTGGCTGAATCGGACAACGATCAAGCTAACTACTCCTCGGACACAAAAAGAGGCATTAATATGTCTCATGGCTAAAGAACATGAAGATGAGGTAAATTCTAACTCATCTAGCTCAAATTCGATGATAGTGATAATGTTGTAGGTCCCAAGGGGTGATATATAAGGTTTAGAAGGCGGGGTTGAATAAACATTACCAATTTTTCGATTTAGTCATTTTTAAAGTATTTTCAAAGTTAACTCCAATCAGCTAAGTTCTTGATGGACAACTAGGTTGGCTTACATAGCAAAGTTACCCACTCAATAGACTCATTCGAAATTTGTTGATAATATAACTTAAATTTTGTTTTTAGCTAACACTTAGATTTACAGTTGATTTGGTTTAGTCAGCGGAAGACTTTTCACCCATATGATTTTTAAACACTTTTTACAACACTTGTTTTAGCAATAGTTATTATTAGCAGAGTTCATCAATTTTAACTTAGCGTGAGATATAAAATAAATGCAAGAGTTAAATGTCTTTGTAAGATAAATAGACACAAGCAATTTATAGTGGTTTGAGGATGGGGTAATTCCTCTAATCCACTCTTCTCCAACTCTAGAAGGATCCACTAAGTAACTTGATCTTTGTTACAAAGTAGTCAACGATCCGAGTCAACTTCGATCACACGACCTGCTTTGCTCACGGGACTCGGTTTCTTCACAAAACAAGCTGTCTTGCTACTTGACTCCTTCAAACTCTTGGATTTGTTCACACAACCCTCCAACGAGTCTAAATCTTCTCAGTTCGAACTAGAACCTTACTACTTCTCCTTCAACTTTGGAGAGTAGACCTTTTTTTCTTTAAGCGAGTTTTTCTTTTGAACTAATGAAGTAATCTTTCCTTCAATGAATGTGTGTTGGATTGAATAATCTCTCGAAATTAGGCTTGAGGATTTCTTTGAAAAGCTTGAGAGAATTTGCGGGTTATTGCTTTCTTGTATGCTTGATAGTCTTATGAAATTTGTTACTTAGGTAACCTTCCTCACTTGCTTCCTCAGTCTTTTGTAGTGTAGATTTGTAATTATGTTCGTTGAAGAGATAGACACAAATTTCAAATCACACTCGTAGGTTGTTGACTTGTCTTATCTTGCAGCATTGATGTGGATCGTACCATGAATTAAATGCACTACAGTCTTTCCTTAATCTCTACAGGTGTTCAGGTACATCTCATTGGTTCCTTGCTTTTTGAACTCTTTCAGCAAAACAACTTTATTGCTGGCAGCCTGACACGTGCCTATTTCCAGCAAAATATTGAATTGTGTAGACAATGGATCTCTTTTAGCTTTCTTCAAGTCATGTCTGTTGCATACCCCTTTGACATTCAATTCTAATCATTTTGGAATGACTTAGCTGTCAGTCAGCTGACTGAGACAACTTTTCTGTCACTTGACTGAGTCTTCACTTCACTTCACACAGCTGGGTCTCCTCTTCGATCTTCAATTGAGTCTTGTAATCTTCAACTTAGCTGACTCCAACTTAGCTTATTCAGCCCTATCTATTACAAGTTGAATTACATAGAAAATGGGGTGCCAACTTCCTAATCTAAGTTTTACATGGTATCATCAAAATCTAAACATAAATTTTCCCAACAATTTTCCCCTTTTTGATGATGCCAAAACTTAAATAAAATACAGGAAAGTAAATAGTGCAGTAACAAAGAATGTATGTGTAGAATATGTCAATTTTATTTGAACATATCATTCTTGTACTTTACAAACACACTTTACAAAGCTTTTACGTAGTATAACCTATACAAAGTATCGAGCTATACATATCTATACAAATGTATCGAGCTATGGAATCTATACAAATGTATCGAGCCTTTAACATTTTGCAACAAGTATCGAGCTTTATGACATTGCGGAAGACTTACAATTTTGTATTCTGACTAAGTAAAATACACGATGGGGTTCATTTGTCTTCAACGCCTCATTGCTTCCTTCTTCTCTCTTCATCCTCAACTCTCCTCCTATCTTCTTGACTCTTCTCCGTTTCTTGTCTTCTTCCTCCCTCTTTTTTTTTTTTCGTAGGCTCATTTGGCAGCATGGTCCTCCCTTCTCTGTCTCTTTTTCCCATTCATGATTGAGCCTTTAATTTTTAGCTTCTTGCCTCCTCCTTGCCTCTTCATTCTTCCTCTCAACTTCTATGTTTGCAAGAGTATCAAACCCAACCGATAGTTGATTCCATTTTTCTGCGGATCAACATATCTAACATCTTTTGGTTTCAGCTGTGATGGAGTACCTCTGTCTCTTCCACCACTGCCAAACCTTCCCCTTCCTCACTGCGACTCAGCTCCTTCTCTTGGAGTGTATTGTACGGGTGCTTTTTCGGTCTGTTTTGCTCGAACTCGCTACCTTTATCGGGTTTACATAAGTCAAGTCCTTTCTCCCAATACGAGATCCCACACTTGTCTTTGTAGAGTCATGTTCTTGAAATATCCTTCTCGCAATTATAGTTTGAAACTTCTCAAGGGATTCGGCTCGAGATCTGTATCGAGGCAATGTAATCTCATGAGGGGTCTCACAACCTGGGGAGTCCTTTAATGATCCGGCTAGGGGCCTTCATACCTTGCTTTCAAATCTTCAATTCTTCGAGAATGTTTCTCACTACCTTCTCAAATTCGGACTTCAATGGATTGTCTAGATTTCTTGTATGCCAAATCGACTTTCTCTTATAAGGACAAATCTTTAGGTAGTTTCTTGAGAATGGAGGTTGTCACTTCACCTTCGAGGGGTCTTAGCAAGCATAATCTTCAAAAGCGGCTTCTTCACATCACTGCCTTTCTCCTTGCATCCCCCTTACTTGTATCCTTATAACTCATTTTCGCTTACTTTCATCTTCTCCTTTTTGGCATCATCACCAAGGGTAGAGTCGGTTGAGGAATCACTTCTCCAAGGAGTAGATCAATCTTGATGTTAGTCATGTCCTTCTTGTCATGACTCTTGGAGTATGTTGCTTGAAATTCGATCACGTAGCTTTCATCTTGGCCGCCATCAACTTCATCTCAATTTGGAGCACCATGATCTCCTTATGCAAGTTGGCCTCTATTTTTGAAGTTCGACTTATGTTGAGCTTTGAGCAACTCCATATTGCTCTTATGAGACCGATCCATCCTCGAAGATATGGTCCCTTTGATTTCTTGAAACTTGGCATTTTCTCGATCTCCAAATCACCATTTTTGCGATTAGAGATTTGAAGTATGTGAACTACTCATGCCTAAGTGCCTTTGTCTACCTAATCCATTCCCTTATGCTTAGAAGCAGTTCCGGATATCTCATGTGATGTTTGCATCTTGATTGTCAAGCCGTCGGTTGAGTGTTGCGAACCCATGTTCCATATTTTCAATTTTGGTATGCAGATGGCCTTGAATGCTTTGCGAAAGTTGGCTACATCAGCCATTTGCTCATTTGGCCAAACAATATCAAAATCAAACCCAATCGGCACCATTGTTGTATCAACAAAAGTTCAAGTTCTTCAATTGGGACTTGGATGGTATACTTCGCATTTTCAGTAGCTGACTCTGCTTCCAAGGGTACATGAGCCTCGAAAGGAAAGCAGTCAGCGAATAAATCCTATGGAAAAATAGGAATTTCCACATCATCAACCTGTGGAGCCTTTCTCTTTTCCTTCAAAATTTCTTGACTCTTTGTGCCTCCTACATTTGTCTCAACATCATCGACATCTTGTAATTGTTTGTGTTAGCCTACTAAGGCCGACTAATCCTCAACTATCTTAATAGCTTCCTCGGCATCAGTAGTATCTTCCTTTTGAGTTGATTGATCCTCGGCTGACTCATCAACATCATTGGAAGGTGATGGCACCATGGGAGGTGGGCCATCAACCATTGTAAAGTTGATCGGAGACTTTGTCACTTGTTTGCCTCCATTTTGCAGTGCCTCCTCAATATCTTTGTCCTCGGATGATTTTTCAATTGGGTTGGACTCGGCAACCGTCGTTAGTTCCCAAGAACTCAACTTCAACATTCTCTTGGGAATCATGAAAAGTACTTATTTCCTCTTCTTCAATGATTTCTTCCGAGGGGTTGGAACTTGTTCATCGGCCCTCTTACCAGGGAAGTCTCAACCTTCTCCCAGGCCTTCATTACCCTCAGCCAGTCTTAACCGATGGGCCTTCAACATTTCCTTTTGCAGTCGCAACCGCAGCAGGGTCTTCAATGAAATCCCTTCAGCAGACGGAGCTGCTTTGGGGTCTTTGGTGGAATCCATCAAAGTCTCAACTCCTTGGATTGGACTTCCATGGCCAAGAGTCTCAAATCCCCTTGCCTCAACACCATCCTTTGCCTTGGCTGCATCAGCAGCTTCATTGGCCTGCATGGCAGTTGAAGTTTCAGATGAGACTGTCGAAACCGTCTGAGCTTTGTTAACCTCAGTCTGTTGTACTTCAGTTATCTCACCTTCGCCTCCAAACGTCTCTTTAGTTTGGTCTCCCATGACCTCATCCGACCAGTTGTGGTGGTTTGAGTTTTCCCCTGTGGCGCACACACACCGGTGAGTCTCGAGCGATGGGGTCACTCAAAACCCGAGATACGGTTTGTGTTTCCTTTTGAGTTATCAGTTGTTTAGGTTGATGTCTCAACACCTTCTTCAGGAGTGTCTTGGCTAAGGTGACCTCGACATCACCTTCGTTAGCTTCATCGCCATTTTTCCGGTGGCTTCATCCTCAGAGTGCATGGGAGATATGGTAGCATCAATTGTTCTTACCACCTCCTTTATATATCTAGGCTAGGAGTAATCATTATGGAAGAAGATTCTCCTTGGCCCTTTGTCATACTCTTCTCATGCAGCTCTTTGGATTCCTTCAAGCTTGCCTTAACTCGGCCTTCTCCAATGCATCGCAGGTCAATTTCTCAATGTCACTTTATCATGCTTTCCATTTGTTTGTTGGGCATGTTCTGGGAATTCAGTAAGGAAACAAGTGTGAGGTTTTAGAGATTCCTCAACAACATTTGCTTTACCTTTCTCCTTAGCTTTCTCTTCTTCCTTCTTATCAAAAGGGTAACAGAACAAAAATCTGGGTCGAGCGCAGATCTAACAAAGACATTCCCCAGAAAGCTTAGAAGGTCTTCTTCCTCTTTAACGAATTCAGGACTCTGGAATTGATATCTGACATAGCTTAACTTCCAATGCCTCCAGATCCTCAGTCTTTCTTGAATGTCACGGTAGGTAGGGGACAACATTTCAAGATCATCGTCCTCCTCCTGTATAGGCTTAAGGGGAGCCCTCTCATTCTCAATGATTCTAGCCTCGGTTTGAGGGGAGTTAATAACTAACTCTTGTTGGTCACCGGGCCACTTCTCTTTCTTTAGTTGTCTCATGGTTGATCTGTTGACCTTCATCGCCAGATGATTCTCGACTAGGTGGTGGTTCCCTCATCACCATCGACTTGCTTAGGTATCGCTCTTCTACATCAACGGTCTCCTTTTCAACTTAAGTTCTTTGGGAGGCGAGTCTTTGGCGTTTCTAAGGCGAGATCTTCATTTAATCGTCTTTTCTTGGTTTTGATAAGAGGAATCTCTTCCTCTTGGCTTCTTCGATGCTTTGGCTCCACCATCTTTATCTTCTTGGATGCCTTTGCGAGCGCTTTTTCTTGGAGAAGGTGCAAGGGTATCCTTCTCGGTCCGATTCTTTGGGGCAGTGCTGGTTCTTCAACAACTTTCTTTTTTTGCGCATGCTTTGGAGAGGTAGCCTGCGATTGCAGCAGGTGTCCTCGGGACAGTGGTCAATCGACTCACCTTCACTGGTGTCGGCTTTTCTTGCATGTTCTTGCCTCGTGCAGAGAGGTTTGCCTTGAACATATTTTTGTTGACATGAAGGGTTTCCCATGCCTGAGGGGAATGCCCTTCCCCTCCATCAAATGGCCAATCACAAGGCCATACCAGGAACCCACAAATAGACCAACATCATTAATGGTATTGTTTATGACGTTAAGCGATTTGGTTGAGATAAACTCGGCCAGATTTACCTTCTTTTCTTCCATTATAGCGGCCATGATAGTCGGCCGTTCGAGGCGGTTGATTGAAGCGCAAACTTCATGTCCACACACTTGGACACAACATCCATTAGCTTGTGATAGTCGTCCTTAATGAGCGACTTAGTGTAAATACCTTTTGCAAAGCAAACTACGGCTTGGCGATCTCCTTCTATGCCGCATCCAGGTTGACTTCTTTTTCAGTCACTTCCTTCAACCCAGACGAAGGAAGGTGGCAATACTTAGCGAAATCCGCAGTAGTAATCTTTATGTCAGTGCTATGGACGGAAGACCTTATTTCTCCATCATGAACCTCAGTGTTCACGTAGAAGATGGCGACCTCTTCAAGGTACGTGTGAGAGAACTCCATGGTGAGAAATCCTTTGAGGCGGATTTCTCCAGTTTGTCAGCTATCTTCATAGCGAGGGCTTTATCAAGCCCTTGCTTCACCAATCCATCAAAATCCACGGTCGAACCAGAGTGGATCTTCTCAGCCATCTTCATGAAGTCGAAACTTGAAGCCATTTAAAGGAAAATGAAGCTAAAAAAACTCAAACTTGAACATCATACGAACTAGGGTTTTTGCTTGGTTGTAGGGAAAAACTTTGCCTTTGCTTGAGAGAGATGAGTGTATTGTGGGAAGAGAGAAAATGAAATTTGAGTATATGTGGGATGTAAGGGGACGGTTTTTAGAATTTGAAAAAGTTGATCACGATCAACGATTGAGATTAAAAGCTTGAAAGCGCATTAATTTCCCCGCATTAAATGCAACAACATTTATATCAATCATAGGCTAAATGTGTGCGAGGTTTTATTCGACATCATAATTACGTTGACATAATGCCCAAAAACATTCCTTTCATGAGAAAATGACTATATTTTGTCACTTAGCTCATAAATAACTCGGCTATCTTCCAAAAGTGACTTAACTCTACTTCTCTCTTCACATGATGATCACTTATTGTCCGCTAACTCGATATAGTTGACTATCTGTCTTGATTGTTTCACAACATTTGAAAAATGAAACTTTCTTGATTTTAATTTCTCACTTCTTCAACTTTGTTGATTGAGTCTTCTGAGTCTCCTAACTCAGCTCAATCAATCCTAGCTCATTTTTAAGCTCTTCAAACCTTGATTCACATAATGGCTTAGTGAATATATCAGCTAACTGATTGTCAGTTGAGATATATTCCAAAGTGATGTCTTTCTTTTCAACATGATCTCTTATGAAATGATATCTAACATCATTGTACTTGGTTCTCGAATGCAATACAGGATTTTGAGTAATTGCAATGGCACTTGTGTTATCACACATAATTGGAATCTCCTTTTCTTCTATATCATAGTCTCTCAGTTGTTGCCTCATCCATAGAACTTGGGCACAACAACTGCCTGCAGCTATGTCTCTGCTTCAGCTGTAGATGTAGCTATTGAATCAATTTCTTCTTTGAACCAAGAAACTAATCTATTTCAAGCATTTGTGGTACCTTATGTACTTTTCTCTGTCTACTCTAAATCCGTCATAGTCCGAGTCCCGAGTAGCAAACTAACTTGAATCATCCATCCTTTGGATACCATAAGCCAACTTCCGGCATCCCTTTAAATACCTTAGTATTCTCTTTGATGCGATCATGTGACTCTCTTTTGGTGCGATTAAAATCTAGCACATACACCTACAACAAAGGTGATGTACGGCCTACTTGTTGTCAAATAGAGCAATGATCCAATAAGGGCTCCATACCTGGTTTGATCTATAGCTTTGCCATCGAATCCATATCCATTTTGATTGATGTATTCATGGGAATCTTCACTAATGACTTCTCTTCCATACCAAATTTCTTTATTAAATCTCTGGTATATTTGGTTTGACTTATGAAGGTTCCATCCTTCAATTGCTTGACTTGAAGACCAAGGAAGAAAGTCATCTCTCCCATTATACTCATTTCAAACTTCCCTTGCATGAGGTTTGAAAACTTGTCACACAACTCTTTATTTGTGGATCCAAATATGATGTCATCCACATAAATTTGAACAAACAATATACTCTCCCCATCTTGAATTATGAAGAGTGTTCAACCTTGCCTTTGGTGAATCCATTGTCAATGAGAAATTGAGACAATGTATGTCATCCAACGCTTGAGACACATCCAGGCTCTATCTAGGAAATGAAACAAGTCTATCTAGGAAATGAAACAAGTAAACATAGCTTCATGTTGGGCTATGGATCTTGTTCTTACTCCATCTCTAACATTTCCAATGAATAACTCAAGTGGATGGTCTCTCAGCCATCTCACATCTGGTTGGAGTAAGTCTGCTGGGTTAAGTCGTCTCGCAGCTAAGTTGTCTTGAATAGCTTATTCATCATCATTCAGCTGCATACCTTCCAGCTGTCTCTGAGATTCATCTATCTCATCTTCATCAGGGTTGAGTGCTCTTACATCTGCTTCAACATAGGGACTCTTCTGAATAGTTGGTTGATTCTTCTTCTCAGCTAACTCATCTATGGTTTCTCCATTAACATTGGGTTCATCAAAAACCACATGGATAGACTGACCATTATCCTTTTCGAGACCATTGTCCTTTTGTTCAACACTCATAAGCTTTTGTCCTTGCCATTGTTGTGGATGAAGCACTTACATCCAAAGATTCGAAAATATCCTACATTTGGCTTCCTTCCTGTCCAATTTTCATAGCGAGTTTTGGACAATTTTGTTAATTATACACCTATTAAAGTGTAACAAGTAGTGTTGAAGGCTTCAACCCAAAATCTCTTAGGCAATCCGGCTTTAACTAACATTGTCCTTGCAACTTCCTTGAAGTTATGTTCCTTCTTTCGGCTACTCCATTCTCACGTGGAGTTCTTGCGGTGACAACCAATGCATAATGCCATATCCTTCTAATGGTTTGACAAACTCGGTTCTCTGTCGGACCATATCCTTATAATGGTTTTGACTCTTCTTATTTTGAACTCTTCTCATCACAATTTGGCGATTTACGCAAGGTTTTCTTCTTTTCACACATGAAGATTATCCATGTATATCTTGAATAATCATCCATCACCACTAAGGTGTATTTCTATCCACCGATACTAGTTTGGTTCAACAGGACCAAATAAATCTATATACAATAGATGCAATATCTTGGTTGAAGAAGGACTTGGCTTATCGTTGAAAGGTGATTTGATTTGCTTTCCCATTTAGCATGCATCACAAATGCTTCCTTCTTGTAGATCGAGTTAGGCAATCTTTCCACAAGATGACTCCTTGCAAGATTGTTGATTGTCTTGAAATTTAGGTGACTCGACTTCTTATGCCACAACCAACTTGATTCTGTTTGTACTCTTTGCTAGCGGACATGTGTTTGGTGTGATTGACCAATCTACTACATACATGTCCTTAGGCCTTGATCCTTGAAGCACAACTTCATTTGATTCAACATCCTTGATCTGGCAAACTCCCATGTTGGATCCCACATTGTAGCCTTTGTCCCAGAGTTGGCTGATGCTCAGCAGATTGAAGTTCAGACCTTCAACATATGCAACATCTATGATTTCCAATCCATTTTTCCATATGGATCCTGTGCCTTTAATTTCCCCTGGAGCAAAGCATTTCCTCCAAATATGACTTTTGCACCTTTGATTTCCTTGAATCTTGACAGATTTCTCTTGTTTCCTATCATATATCTGGAACAGCCACTATCCATGTGCCAGGTTCATTGGCACTTAGCTGTTCCTTGAACCTGCAATCAAGGAAATTAGTTTTAGGTACCTACACTTGCCTAGGTCTGAGGGGTTAGTGCTATAAGGTGTTCCAACCAACTTATAGCCGGATGATCGACTCAAGAGGTTGCCACCTATCGGTTGCATAATCATAATGCACATTAGCAAATTTCTTGGGAATTTCGAGGATCATACAACCTGTCTCTTTTGTCGTATGCATGTGTGTGTGTTTGAGCATTTGCTTTCTTGGGGTAATAATGGAATTTCTATGCATGTTGGGTTTTGTGTCCGGGTGCATATGTATGCCGATTATAACTCTTTTACCTTGGGAATGACCTATGATAAGGTTGAGGTTTTGCCACTTTGGCTTATATCCCATAGGTCTTGCCGATATCTCATTTGATTATTTCAATCGCCTTCGCTTGGGTAATTTCTACCATTTCCATCACATGATTTTCTTTCTTTGAAATCTCTGGGGCTTTTGGTAGCTCTATTTAGATTTCACAGATTATTTCTGTTTGGAGTCTGTGATGGACTTTTCTAAATTTAGTTTAATTTGTCATGTCAAAGATACTCAATTGGCTTCTTGCCTTTTCTCTTATATCCAAGGCCAATGTGGTTGTGATTGTGTTTTTTAATGGGTGTTGGTGCAACATATGGTATTTTGGATTTTTGGATTCCCTCATTGCTTGAGGATCCTTTTTTCATAACCACTCTTGGGACTTGGGCATGCACAAAGGAATTAAATCCAATGCAAGTCTTGTCACCACTTTCTTTTGAGTCATTATATGTTCATCCAATGATTTGGATGCCTTAGTGAATGATGCAATCACATTTTTAAGATTCTTTTCCTCTTTTCAGTGTAGCGGCTAAATCTGCTTGGATCTTAGCAATTTCAGCCTTCAGCTTAGTGTTCTCATCAGCTATGTGACACAAAATACTCAACTCTTTGGTCAGCTGTGAGTTTTGGCATTTAAGATGGCTGTTTTCCTCATTTAGTAGTGTGTGAGAGGTTTTTATGTGCTCAAAATATTTCATCATTTTGCCCATGGAATCATAAAGCTCTGTGGTGATGAAGTGTTTGTGTCACAATCACTATCACTAGAATCAGAATGAGATGAGTTAGAGTGTACCTCATCTTCTTGATCTTTTGAGTCTTATTCTTTGGCCATGAGGCATATTAAAGCCTCTTCCTCTGTATCACTTGAGTAGTCTGCTTCACTGCTATCTGAGTCTGTTGGTTCCTTGTACTTTGCTATTTCAGCAGTCTCAGCAACCAACATGGCTTTCTTCTTTTCTTGTCCTCTTTCCCTGAAGACTTTTATTTCTTCATCATTTATGTACTTGTTGACTGGTGGATAAGAACACTCAACAGTGAAGCGTCGTGGTTGCCTGCAATTCCAACACAGGTTCTCAGCTCTCTACAAGTCAGCTCTATCAGTCATCTGATTATCAGCTCTTTGATACTTAGTTCTTTGATGTTCAACTCTCTTGGTTAGTATGACCTCCCTTGCATTGGAGGGTGCTGAGCGTCTTCTTCAAGATTCTCCCTTATTCCTTTTATAGTTCTTATTGAAGAACTTATTGAACCGTTTTACCATCAGGGCAATCTCCTCTTGGTCTATTGTCTCTTTAGATTCATCTTCTTTCCTTCACCAGCCATGAGTGCAGCTGTCTTGGGCATAACTATCTCCTCTTGTTCTTTCCTTCTCAGCTCAAACACACATGCTTTAAGATCGGAGAAAAAATCATGATTTGATGTCCTGGTGAGATCCATGGAATGTTTCAGGGCCATGACCTTAATTTCCCACTCAGTTGGGAGAGACCTTAGGATCTTAATACACATCTCCTACTGTGTGTACTACTTTCCCAGAGCTGAAAGCTCATTGGTGATCTCTGTGAATCTGACATCTAGCTGATCCAGACTTCACCTGCAATTATTTTAAAATTTTCAAATATTTGGACTGCAACAGTTAATTTATTTTCTTTGATTTGATCAGACCCTTCACAAATCAAAGTGAGTTTTTGTTTGATAAATGGTTATATCATGATTTTGATGATTTTGTTTTTATACCAAAACAATGTTTTTAAATGTTGTCCAAATACTCCTAAATGATTTAAATTATTTCTACTAATTTTTCGGAGTATTTCTTCTAGTTTATTTTAAACAAAATTGGACAACACTTTTAATGATTTTTTGTTAATGTATTTTTACATCAAAACAATATTTCTAATGTTGTCCAAAATACTCCCGATCGGTTTAAAATGTTTTTACTAATTTTTGGAGTATTTCTTGAAGGTTATTTTCGATAAAATATTGGACAACACTTTTGTCTCGTGTTCAACTAGGACAACTTTGTGTCCAAAGATTGGTTTTGAAATAGAAACGAGGCGTTTTGGAAAACCTGGAGGTCGATCGGTCGCGCAAAGGGGCCAGGTTCAAGAGATTACGAGAATGTTACGTAACTCAAAAATAGCGAGGATGACCGGTCCCTATGGGGGCAACCCGGTCGGACCCATGGTCGACCTCGGCCAGTCGGACCCCCTAGCCGATCGAGTAGTGTTAATTTTGCTGTGTAAATTTTTCTCTCAGTCGTCTTGTGACGGTCGCCTATGGTTTGACAAAATTCTAACCGTTGTGCGTGAGACAATTTTCCCTAATTTATGGGGTTGATTTCTATGACTATATTATTGATTTTAATTGCAATTTTTTTTTATAGAAATCGGTTCCAAGAGGAGCCTATCAATGATCACCCATCTCCTATAAATAGAGGAAGATTTGAAGCACAACAACAAGAGAGAATACTACAACACAACAAGATACATTCAAGCAAACACATTTGTACTTCATTGTTATTATTCTTGTTGTAATAGCATAAGGTCTTTCACTTTCACATCTTGAGGTCTAGGCTTATTTCTTGATTACACGTGCACTCAAATTATATTATTCATTATTGAGTTGTAATCTTGATTTTGGTCATTATTCAACACAAGACATCCTTGTGAGTATTCTTGTGGAAAGAATACACTTGGATGATCTAGGTGATAGGTGCAAGAAGATTGTGGTGATCTTCTTATTGAAGAGTGTGGTGCTCTTCGAGGTGTTGAAGAATTTGGTGTTCTTCAAGGTTGAAGATTGTGGTAATCTTCAAGAGAGATTATGGTAATCTCAAAGGTGGTGTTGTAGAAGAGTATGGTGCTCTTCAAGGTGATGTTGTAAGGTGTTGTATTAATTTTGGTAATTAATAAAATCATTTTTCTTTTTGAAATCCATCCGGATATCTTGGGGTGGTAGAGGATTAGGCCCTAGGTGGGTTGAACATCTATAAATCGACGCATGTTGTTTACTTCCCGCACCTTTATTATTGTTGTGGCTTATTTGTTTCAAAAAAGAGGGCATAATCAAAAAGATGGAGATAATCTATTCACCCCCTCAGATTATCGTAGCCTCTTGGACTTACAAGTGGTATCGAGCCAAACTCTTTGGCAAGCTCGTTCCACATCGCGAGTAAAGAGGAACGATCATCGGCTACGAATGAAGTCTACCTTACCGGCGCCTCCACCACCAAGCCACCACTATTCGATTCCAAAAATTATACATTTTGGAAAGAAAGAATGAAATGCTATTTACAAGGTTGCGGATTCGATATTTGGAACACGGTCGTCAATGGAGAACATATTCCGACGTAGGATACACCTCACACCTCCAAAGGCTTCAAGGAGCTCAATGATGAAGAAAAGAAAGTCATCTCCTTAAATGGTAAAGCTCTTAATATTTTGTATTATTCACTTACCATTTTGGAATATGATCATATTGTAGGAATTAAATCGGCTCATGAAGTATGGAGAAAATTGGAAGAAGTATATGCAAATGAAAGGAGTCACTCAAAAGCATCTACTTCCCAAATGGATACAACATCAAATCTAACAACATGGGATGAGCTTACTACAACTTCCGACGACGATGAAAATGAACGTTGTCTTATAGGATTCGAAGAAAATGAGGTAAGTTCTAAACCTTCTATTTCCAATGATAATGAGTTACATAATGATTATAGTGATTTGCAAAATGATTTTGATGAGCTTCAAAATGAATTCTAAAGCTTACTTGTTAAATACAAAAATTTGAAAAAGAAATTCAATGTTTTGAAAAATGAAAAGGATAGTTAATTCACTTCTTATGAATCACTATCATGTGCTCACACCACCACACTTGACAAGGTTAGAAACCTTGAAAAAGAAAATAGTACTCTTGTTGAGGATATTAATTGCATGAAAAATGATTTATCAAAATCCAACTTGAGTACCGATAAAATGACCAAGATTATTGATATTCATAATTGTGATAACTTGAAACTAGAACTTGATCATAAGTCCAATGTTGTCAATCATATGAAAAAGGATCAAGTCTCTATGCATGTTGGTCATTATGCTCTAGAATTACTACTTATTTTTATTGTGGTAAAAAGGGTCACTAGGTAAATACTTGTCGGGCTAGAAATAGCTCTAATTATTTTGGAAACCTAAAAGTCTCAAAGCTAATCCCAAATGACCCAAACACTTGAGGGTACCACAAAACAATGTCGTATTAGGTACCTAGGAACAATAATCGAGGAAAATTCCTACCGCCAAGAAGACATCAAATGACCATCTTATTTGATCAAAGGAGGAGACATCACCACAATGAATTTCCAAGAGAAAGACATTATCAACAATGGGAAGGACATAATCCTTGGAAATGGAGCAATTGGAGAAGCCATCATCTACAAGATGATTTTCAAAAGGAAGATACCATTAACAACGGGAAAGACATAACCCATGGAAATGGCGTAATTGGTAAACCGTATCTCCTCATTTAAATATGCATTTTATTTTGTTATTATGCATGTTTGTAATTGTGCCTAATTTTTCAAAATGAGTTTTCAAAAATTTATTTTTAAAATTAAGGTCTTCAATATATTTGTGTGTTCTTAAAATTTTTTTTAAAAGAAGACCTTGCATGTTATTTTAAAACTCTTGTGTATTTACAATGATTTGTATGTCTCATCTCTTATGGACTTATTATGCATAATATACTTGTGATATCTTTTATTGCTTTAGCCTACACTTCTATTGCTATGTTTTGGGCAATATTTGTTTTAAGAATTGTGTAGGACTTATATATTTTCATCAATGGTTCTTTTCTCAAGAGAGGACCATAAACTATCGAGGTACGCTCATCATTGGTATTCATCTTATAGACTCGATATATTTTTTCCATATGCCTATGTGCTTGCTTTTTAAGATATTTCAAAATATTTCATACAAGTGCCATTAAAAGGATTTTTCGATTTTTGAAAGACACTATTCTATAAAGCTCGTTTTATCCGAGACTTGTAAAGAATTATATTTGTTTTGATAAAACATTTGATTTTTTATCCTCTTCTCAAAATTATGCATTTGATTGCACATATTCATTATTGTCATAACTCTTGTTCAAACGCTTCTTTTAAATGAGGTCTCAACTATATGCTCTTGAATTTTTCAAATTTCAAAAGAGACCTTATATAGCTTCCTATAAGCTTATTTGAACTTACTTGTTTTATGAAACTCTTGATGATTTGTTTGAAAGCATAGTATGTGTTACTTGTTATTGTATCTCTATCATTCGATATTACTATGCTCTTGTGCAAAGATATCTTGCTAAGATTTTGCAGAAATTTTTGGTATTTTGAACAAGCTTGATGACCAAGGGAAGGTTAGTAGCTCATAGGTAATGCAAGAAGAAGGTATTGATTTTGATGATACATTTGCACCGTAGCATGTTTTTGTAGCTATTCGCATTTTACTTACCTATTCTTGCTTTAAGAAAATTTTAAGCTTTACCAAATGGATGTTAAATCCACTTTTCTAAATGGTTTTATTCTAAAAGAAGTCTATGAAAAACAATAGGGGTTTGAAAATTGTTCTATGCCAAGTGATTTTTATAAAAGGCCTTGTTTGGTTTAAAACATGCATCCCGTATATGGTATGATAGACTTAGCTATTTTTTTGCAAAATGATTTTTCAAGAGGTAAAGTTGATCTACTCTTCTTATTTTTGAAAAAGGGAAAGATTACTTGTGCAAATTTATGAGAATATTTTTAGTGCTACTAATGAATGGTTGTGCAAGATGTTTTCTAAGTTGATATTAGGTGAACTTGAGATGAGCATGATGGGGAGCACAAATTTCTTCCTTGGACTTCAAGTTAAACAATGCCAAGAAGGTGGTTATATTTTACAATCAAAAGATACAATAAAACCTTTGAAGAAGTTAGGCAATGAAGAAGGAAGAATCATCTCAACCTCTATGGCTACCAATGTAGAGTTTGACAAAGGTTGAGGAAGGCATATTGATTGACAAACATATTCGAGGTATGTTCACTAACTTTTCTTATTCCTTTAGACTCGACATTTTTATGCCTTATGTCTATACGCTCGACTTCAAAAACTATCCCAATGAATCTCATTAAAGCGCCGATTAAAAGAAATTTTCAAATATTTGAAAGGCACTTCTTCTTATGGCTTGTATATCCAAAATCTTAAAACGTTCATATTTTCTTCGGGATAACAAGTTCGGAGATTACAATTTCTCAAAATATGGTTCGTCATAATCGAACTAAACATATTGAGATTTGATATCTTTTTCTAAGGGATTGCCTCTAAAACGAAAATTTGAGATGTGTTTAATTCCGTCTCAAGGATAACTCGCGGACATTTGTTTTCAACCGTTTACGCCGAGTCTTTTATCTCAATTTGAGCTTGATTATGACATAATGCATATTGAATGAGGTTTACGTTTGCATTTTGCACGTTTTAAAACTTAGGGCGAAAAATCGGATTTTTAGTTAAAATTCGGATTTTCAAAACAAATTGAACCAAATGCGATTGGCCGGGAGGAAGGCCAACCGGTCGCCCACCGGCTCGACCGTCGCCCACCAGCTCGACCGGTCGCCCATGCCCTCGACGGTCGCCCACCGAGATTTTATAGTTAAAATCGTCTCTGCTTTTTTTATTCTCGCCATTTTTGGCTCATTTCTCTCAACTTTCGTCCCCTTTGCAAATTTCACACACAATTCACTTAAAATGAGTTTTGTTGCATAAATTACATATTTTGGGGATTATATTGCTCGTTTATCATCATTGTTACTCATACTCACCGATTAAATGGTAAGAATTCTACTCCTTTTATCTCAATTGTGTTGAACCCTTGAGAAAATGCTTATGTATTGATTTTTGTTGGAATTCGTGCATAATTGTGTTGTGAATGATGATTGTTGTTGGATTATATTTGTAAAACTGCTTTTGGTGATGAAAAACTTGGCTTGATTACTTTTACAAGGGCTTTATATATCTTCTTCTATTTTTGACGCCCGCCAAGTGTTCGATAAAACGTTTCAATGAAAAATTCATCACCTACATGATTCTCTCGATTTCAAAAGTCTTACATATTTATAGAGATCATGCTTTGCAAATAAAATGAGTTTTCATAAGCTTCTACAAGTCGTATGATCGACTTTTTCCTCCTATTTGGTCTATAAGCTTCAATGTTCAAATAGGTCGATACATCGGATAAGTTGCGTACTTTGATATGATATTATGATATTTTTATCGTGCTAACATTCCTTTTGATGATTCCAAAGGGGGAGAAACATGTTATTAGCTTATTAGCTCAAAGAAGCTAAAATAAGCTCGAGAAAAGAAGCTATAAGCTGTGGCTATTAGAAGCCATAAGTTGTGGATTATACTTAGTCCATTTGATGTATTATGGACTCATATTCATGTCTAATGATGTTTTGTTGACAGGGGGAGCTTATAAGCTCTTGATACTTAAGCTCGTTTTAAAAGCGAGCTTTTAGCTTTTGGTTGATTGCTTCTATATTACTCTTGTTGTGCATGTTGATAGGGGAGCTTTTGCAAAACTATTTTTGAAAATCTATACTCCTATGTTGCGTGGAATATTGTCGCTCACAACGGATAGTTTTTTTTTTAGGTAAAATTATTTTGTTTTCAAAATCGACATCGTTAAATTGTTTTGGTTTGTAATCATCAAAAATGAGGATATTGTTTGATAAGTGGTTTTATCATGATTTTGATGATTTTGTTTTTATACCAAAACAATGTTTTTAAATGTTGTCCAAATACTCCTAAATGATTTAAATTGTTTCTACTAATTTTTCAAGTATTTCTTCTAGTTTATTTTCGACAAAATTGGACAACACTTTTAATGATTTTGTGTTAATGTATTTTTACATCAAAACAATATTTCTAATGTTGTCAAAAATACTCCCGATCGGTTTAAAATGTTTTTACTAAGTTTTGGAGTATTTCTTGAAGGTTATTTTTGATAAAATATTGGACAACACTTTTGTCTCGTGTTCAAGGACAACTTTGTGTCCAAAATTGGTTTTGAAATAGAAACGAGGCGTTTTGGAAAACCCTGGAGGTCGATCGTCGCGCAGCAAAGGGCGTACGGTGCTCAAGAGATTACTGAGAATGTTCGAACTCAAAAACAACGAGGGGGTGACCGGTCCCTATTGGGGCAACTGGTCGGACCCATGGTCAACCTGGTCGAACCCGCTTTGGGCCGGTCGAGTAGTGTTAATTTTGTTGTGTAAATTTTTCTCAGATCGGTGTGCGACCGGTCGCCTATGGTTTGACAACAAAATTCTAACCGTTCTTGCGGTGACAACTTTTCCTAATTTATGGGGTTGATTTCTAACAACTATAATCTTGATTTTAATTGCAATTTTTTTTTTATAGAAATCAGTTCCCAAGAGGAGCCTATCAATGACCAATCATCTCCTATAAATAGAGGAAGATTTGAAGCACAACAACAAGAGAGAATACTACAACACAACAAGATACATTCAAGAAAACACATTTGTTCTTCATTGTTATTATTCTTGTTGTAATAGTCTAAGGTCTTTCACTTTCACATCTTGAGGTCTAGGCTTATCTCTTGATTACACGTGCACTCAAATTGTATTATTCATTATTGAGTTGTAATCTTGATTTTGGTCATCATTCAACACAAGACATCATTGTGAGTATTCTTGTGGAAAGATTACACTTGGATGATCTAGGTGATAGGTGCAAGAAGATTGTGGTGATCTTCTTATTGAAGAGTGTGGTGCTCTTCGAGGTGTTGAAGAATTTGGTGTTCTTCAAGGTTGAAGATTTTGGTAATCTTCACAAGGCGTTGGAGATTGTGGTAATCTTCAAGAGACATTGTGGTAATCTCAAAGGTGGTGTTGTAGAAGAGTGTGGTGCTCTTCAAGGTGATGTTGTAAGGTGTTGTATTAATTTTGGTATATAATAAAATCTTTTTTCTTTTTGAAATCCATCCCGGATATACTGGGGTGGTAGAGGATTAGGCCCTAGGTGGGTTGAACCTCTATAAATCGACGCGTGTTGTTTACTTCCCGCACCTTTATTATTGTTGTGGCTTATTTGTTTCAAAAAAAAGGGCATAATCGAAAAGATGGAGATAATGTATTCACCCCCTCTAGATTATCGTAGCCGCTTGGACTTACAGTTTTCCCAAATTTCTTTGGTTGTTTTGCAAGATTTTACTTTATTAAACATAGTCTTATCAAGAGTTTTACAAAGAATATCCTTGGCAACATTGTCAAGATTGTATCTTTTTCGATCATCGTTGGTTCATTCACAACGAGGTTTGTCCACCATAGAAGATGCAGGGCCATGTCTTGGTGCAACATCCTCTCCTTCAGCAGGAGGTGCCCTTCTCACATGCTATGTTGACCTTTAGGATTTATAGTGGCATATCCTCAACCATTAGCCACATCTCATCATGCAGGGCTGATAGATGTGCCTGCATATGAATTTTCCGGTCATCAAACTCTTCCACAGTAAACATTGGAGTACGAGTTAGATTTGCTTCCATGATAATAACTTTGCTTCTGAAGTAAAAGCTTTAAAAACTCAAGTGTTGATTCTTTTAAAAAAGAGTGAGATCTAGTTTAGTAACCAGCGTGGAAGGCTCAATGAACCAACCGTTCTGATACCACTTGTAGGTCCCAAGGGGTGATGTGTAAGGTTTAGAAAGGAGGATGTTGAATAAACCTTACCAACTTTTCGACTTAGTCCTTTTTAAAGTATTTTCTGAGTTAACTCAATCAGCTAAGTCCTTGAGGGACAGTTAGGTTGGCTTACACAACAAAGTTACCCACTCAAATGACTCGATCGAGCTATTGATAGTATAACTTAGCCGCTTTTAACTAACACTTAGATTTCTGATTCATTTAGTTTTGTCGTGAAAGATTTTTCACCCTTATGATTTTTAAACACTTTTTACAACACTTGTTTTAGCAATAGTTATTATCGCAGAGTTCAAACAATTTTAACTTAGCGTGGATATAAAATAAATGCAAGAATTAAATGTGTTGTAAGGTAAGTAGACATAAGTAATTTATAGTGATTCGAGAATAGCGTAATTCCTCTAATCCACTCTTCTCCAACCCCTGGAGGAATCCACTAAGTAACTTGATCTTTGTTACAAAGCAGTCAACAGTCCGAGTCAGCTTCGATCACACAGCCTGCTGCTCCTGGGACCCAACTTCTTCACAAAACAACTGTCTTGCTACTTCAGCTTCTTCAAACTCTTGGATTTGTTCACACAGCCCCCCATCGAGTCTAAAGCTTCTGGTTCGAACTAGAACCTTACTACTTCTCTTTCAACCTTGGAGAGTAGACCCCTTTTGTTCTTTAAACAGTTTTCCTCTTCAACCGATGAAGTAATCTTTCCTTCACTGAATGTGTTGGATGGAATTTCTTCGAAATTAGGCTTGAGGATTTCTTTGAAAAGCTTGAGAGAATTTGCAGGTTATTACTTACTTGTATGCTTGATAGTCTTATGAAATTCGGTACTTAGGTAACCTTCTCTCACTTGCTTCCTCAGCCTTTTATAGTGTAGATGTGAAATTATGTTCGTTGAAGAGATAGACACAAATTTTAAATCACACTCGTAGGTTGTTGGCTTGTCTTGTCTTGCAGCATTGATGTGGATCGTACTATGAATTAAATGCTCTGCAACATTTCCTTAATCTCTGCAGGTTTTCAGGTACATCTCATTGGTTCCTTGCTTTTTGCTCGTCAAAGAAAAACAACTTTATTCTTGGCGGCTGACACATGCCCATTTCCAGCAAGACCTTGACTTGTGTAGACAAAGATCTCTTTCACTTTCTTCAAGTATTGTCTGCTTTGTATACCCCTTTGACATTCGATTCTAATCATTTTGGAATGACTTATTTGTCGGTCAAATTGACCGAGACAAAGTTTTTCGTCACTTCGAAGTCTTCACTTCACTTCACACGGTGACAAACAGTGGGTCTCCTCTTTGATCTTGATCAGTCTTGTATCTTCAACTTAGTTGACTCTAATTCAGCTTATTCAACCCTATCTATTACAAGTTGAATTACATAGAAAATAGGGTGCCAACTTCCTAATCTAAGTTTTACATGGTATCATCAAAATGTAAACATAAATTTTCCCAACAATGACACACAGACACACACTTCATCACCCACAGATCTTTATGATTCATTAGGCAAAATGATGAAAGATTTTGAGCACATGAAATCCACACACACACTCTTATATGAGGAAAACACCAACTCAAGTGCCAAAACTCACAGCTGACTGAAGAGCTGAGTACTCTTAGTCACAGAGCTGATGAGAACAAAAAGTTGAAGAAGTTTGAGATAGCTAAGGTCAAAGCGATCTTAATTTGAAAGAGAAAAGAGGGAAAAAGAATTGAAAAATATGATTGCATCACTCACCAAATCATCTAAAACATTGGATGAGTTGATGATGATTCAAAAGAAGATTGTAGAAAAAGCAGGCATATGACCATATGTTGTACCCACACAAAATCACAAGCACACGCATGCTGGCATAGGCTATAAAGACAAGGGTAAGAAGCCTGCTGAGTTTGTTGAGAGATTTGCTGAAACAAAATTTACAAAAGCTCATCAACAGAGTCCAACATAAAACATTCATTGAAATCCAAGCAGAACTACCAAAGACCCCAGAGGTTTTACTAAAAGAAAGCATATGAAGGGAATGGTAGAAACTACCCAACACAGTGACTAGAACCATCAAGTGAAATATCAGCCAAGTCCTATGGGATACAAGCCCAAGTAGCAAAGACCCCAGAGTCATTATAGGTCATTCCCAAGGCAGAAAAACCAGCACACTTATCCACACAAGCACAATGCCTATAATGCACAAAATTTTCCATATTATCCAAGAAAGGCAAGTGCACAAGAACATACATAGGCATACATACAAAAGAGACAGTGGTATGTTCCTAAAGCTCCAAAGCAATTTACTAAAATTCATTATGATTATGGAACTAATAGGTGGCAACCTCTTAGAGTCATATCATTTGGCTATAGGTTGGTTGGATTACCTTATAGTGCTAACCCCTCAAGACCCAAATATGTTTGGGTATCTAAAACTTGATTTCCTTGATTGCGAGGTTGGGGGAACAACACCATGCCAAGAAACCACGGGACATGGATAGTGGATGTTCCGGATACATGACAAAAATAAAAAAATTTATCTAACTTCAAGGAGTCAAGATGAGCAAAAGTCATATTTGGAGGAAATGAAGCTCCATGAGAAATTAGAGGCACTTTGGATCCATCAAGAAGAATGGACTATAAATCACGGATGTAGCTTATGTTGAAGAGCCAAATTTTAATCTGCTAAGTATCGATCAACTATGTGATAAAGACTACAATGTCGGATTCAACATGGGTGTCGCCAAATCAAGGTTGTTGAGACAAATGAAGTTGTGCTATCTAGAATGAGAAAGAGAAATACGTATGTAGTGGATTGGTCTCATCGCTACGCCAAACACATGTTTGTTAGCAAAAGACAGTAAGTCAAGTTGTTTGTGGCACAAAAAGCTGAGTTACTGAATTTCAAGACTATCAACAAGCTTGCAAGGAGTCATCTAGTTGAAGGATTGCCAAACTCGATATATAAGAAAGAGAGCATCGGTGATGCATGCCATAAAGGAAAGCAGATTAAGTTTTCATTCAAAGGATAAACCATGTCCTTCTTCAACAAGGATCTTATATTTATTGCATATGAATTTATTTGGACTTGAACCAGCAAACATAAGTGGAAAGAAATACACCTTAGTGGTGGTTGATGACTATTCAAGGACCATTTTTATGTATATAAAAAAGAAAACTTTGCAGAGGCTTCCACAACTAATGAAGAGAGTTCAAAATGAGAAGAGCCAAACCATTATCAAGATAAGGTCCGAGGGGAACCGAGTTTGTCAATGGGATTATGACTCAAAGATGTGCACATAAAATGTTATCGCTCATGAGTTCTCATTTGCAAGAACTCCACAAATGAATGGAGTATTTGAAAGAAGAAACATAACCCTCAAGGAAGTTCGCAAGGACCATGTTAGTGAAGATGGATTGCCTAAGAGATTTTGGGTGAAGCCATTAACACGCTTGCTTATTACACTCGGAATAGATGTATGATAAATAAGCGCTTGTCCAAAACCCCTATGAAATTTGGACAAGAAGAAAGCCTAATGTAGGATATTTTCATATCTTCTGAAGCAAGTGTTTCATTCATAATAATTGCAAGGACAATTTGAAAGCTTTTGATGCTAAAGATGATGAAGGTATCTTCCTAGGATACTCAATCAAGAGTAAAGCTTTCAGAGTGCTTAACAAAAGTACTATGATCACAAAAGAGTCTATCCATCTGGTTTTTGATGAACCTAATGTGAATGGAGAAGAAATTGATGAGTTAGCTGAGAAGATGAATCAACCAATCATCCAGAAGAGTCCCAATGCTGAAGCAAATATCAGAAGACTCGATCCTAATAAGGATGAGATAGCTAAAACTCAGATACAACTGGAAAGCTTGCAGCTGAATGGTGAAGATCAAGAAGAAGTTGTTCAAGACAACTTAGCTGCAAGAAGACTCAACCCAACAGATTTACTCCAACCAGATGTGAGATGGCTAAGAGACCATCCATCTGAGCTAGTCATTGGAGATGTAAGAGAAGGAGTAAGAACCAGATCCAGGACTCAACATGAAACCATGTTCACTTATTTCATTTTTCAAAATGAGCCAAATGATATGTCACAAGCATTGGATGACACTCATTGGATTCTAACTATGCAGGAAGAGATGAATCAATTTGAAAGGAATAAAGTTTGCGAATTGGTTCAAAGGCCTACCCACCAAAACATTATTGGTATAAAGTCGATATTCATAAACAAGATGAATGAGGAACGATCTGTTGTGAGAAACAAAGCAAGATTGGTAGCCAAGGGTATTTCAAGAAGAAGGAATAGAGTTTGAACCCTTCGCAGCTTGTTGCCGATTGGAAGCAATAAGGATGTTTATTTCTTGTGTTGCACAAAAGAACTTCACGAGTTTATCAAATGGATGTGAAGAGTGCATTTTTTAATAGACTTTTGGAAAAAGAGGTCTATGTGGAACAACCTCCAGGTTTTGAGTAGAAAACTATTGGATACAAGGTCTACAAGCTCAATAAAGCATTATATGGTTTGAAGCAAGCACCATAAGCAAGATATAATACATTGTCTCAGTTTCTTACAGACAATGGATTTACAAAAGACAAAGTTGACAGAACACTCTTCAGAATTCAAGATGGAGAGATTATACTGCTTGTTCAAATATATGTGGATGACATCATCTTTAGATCCACAAACAAAGAGTTGTGTGACAAATTCTCAAACCTTATATTGTGGGAAGTTTGAGATGAGTATAATGGGAGAGCAGACTTTCTTCCAAGGTCTTCGAGTCAAGCAAATGAAGGATGAAACCTTCATAAGTTAAACCAAATATAATAGAGATTTAATGAAGAAGTTTGGTATGGAAGAGAAGTCATCTGTGAAGATTCCCATGAATACTTCTACAGGATGGATATGGATGCAGAAGGAAAGCCACTAGAACAGATAAGATATATCACTTATTGGATCATTGTTCTAATTGATTGCCAATGGACGGACATCACCTTTGCTATAGGTGTATCTACCGATTTTAGTATGCTCATAAAAAGTCATATGATTTATGACTAAAAAGATTTGGAGATATTTGAAGGGTATCCAAGAAGTTGGCTTATGGTATCCAAAGGAAGGTGGATTCAAGTTGATTGGATACTCAGACTCTGACTATGCTGAATGTAGAGTTGATAGGAAAAGTACTTATAGTACTTGTCAAATGCTTGAAATAGATTAGTTTCTTGGTTCAGCAAGAAACATAATTCAATAGCTACATCCACAACTAAAGCATAATATATTGTTTGAAAATTGTTGTGCTCAAGTTCTATGGATGAGGCAAAGAACTAAGAGATTATGACATTGAAGAGAAGGAAATTTCAATTATGTGTGATAACACAAGTGATATTTTAATAATTCATAATCCAATATTGCGTTCAAGAACAAAACACATTAATGTCAGGTATCATTTTATAAGTGATCATGTTGAAAAGAAAGACATCACATTGGATATGTATCAACTGGAAAATATTAGCTAGTATATTCACAAAGCCCTTATGTGAATAAAGATTTGAAGAACTTAAGAATGAGCTTGGTTTGATTGAGCTAAGTTAATATGCTCAGAAGACTCATTCAGCATAGTATAAAATGGGAGAATTGCATTTCAGAAAAGTTTTACTTATCTAGCTGAGTAAAAAACAACCTTTACAAACCATTTAGCAAAGTGTCAAGTTAGCTGAACAACTGAGTCTTATTTAGTAGAATAAAAGGAAGAGTGAAACAGAGTCAAGACATAAATGAAGAAAGCTGACTCATTTATGAACTAAGAGATAAAATGAGGCCGTTTGCATTAAAGCGGGAATATTTGACACATGACATCAACATCATTAAATGCAAAGCATAGTAAAAGCTTGACAACAAACTCATGATTGGATATAAACATCGCAACATTAATTGCGATGTGATTAATGCCTCTTGCAAGAATCAATCTTGGTCGTCGTTGATCAACTTTCAAACCTTTGAGATTCGAATCTGTCCTTTCATATTTCATATATATCCAAAATTGTTTTCTCTCTCTTCTCACTTTCACTCTCAACTTTCAGGAATTCTGAAATTCTCCGCAACAAAATCCTTTCAAGTTCTTGAAACATTTCAATAAATCTCAAATTTCACCCAAGCAATCCACTCTTAACTTTGCAAAACTTGGAGAGAAGGTCCACACTAGCTCTATAGTGGACTTTGAAGGCCTTGTAAAACAATCAAGACAAGGAGTTGGCCAAGAAAATAGCGGGGCATTTGGAGAAGTCTTGGCTTAAGTTATTATCGATGGAAATGACGTAAACCTTCGGGAGGAGGTTGTGATGTTCTATGTGAACATTGTTGTCCACGATGATGGCATTCATTCTTTAGTGAATGGAAAGGAGATCAAGTTGGTGGCAACCGACTTGACCAAGTACCTATACCTTCCAAGCAGACTAAAGGATCCGAGTGGTCATGAGTTTGACCACATGAAGACCGGGAAGGAGATTGCCATGATGGAGGTGGTGGAAAGTCAATCTCCGAGCCACAAGAAGGTGATTAAGAAGGAATACCACAACCTTATGGATGTGGTGGCTATGTGCGTGGATATGAAGTTTGGGTCATATAATCGCCTTTCCCAAGCTAAGATGATCGTCATGATCGCAATAATGGGGGAGTTGGAGATGAAGCGGAGCGAGTTCATCATCGAAAAGCTATGGCAAAATGTCCATAATGTGAAGCTAGAGGAAGGAATATTTGTGCACTCCTTGGGCTATGGACTAGTCAAGGATACTTGTTAGAGAAAAGGGTGTGCTCCTTTGCAAAGGGAAGCCCTTCCATGCGAACAAGAGGATGTTCAAGGCGAATCATTCAACCGCTCGAAGATGGCATAAACAAAGAAGATTGGCGCTTCGAGGGGAATCAACTCGAGCATGTTCCCAAGGACACAACTTCCTCCTCCCTCCCTCTTTGGAACCGTTGTTGTCGTTGCTCCCATAGTAACAAAGAAAAGGAGGACAGATGCACCGGAAGGTCACGCAAAGAAGCGAAGACTCGTGCCACCGATGGTCCGAGAGATGAAGAAGAGTCGATTGCCAAGGCTGCTAAAGAGTCCGTAGTTAAGTCTATTGCGGAAGAGTCAACCTTCCAAGTTGTGCCCGAAGAATCCGATAGGGAGAAGCAGAAGCCCCCTTGGAGGCGCCCAAGAGATGGCTTGCGAAGAAATATGTTGTAGTAGAAGCTGTCAAAATGGCTGCAATAGTCACATCTGAAGCTACCCAGCCCCTAGTATCCGAGAAAGGTAAAAAGGTTATTCCAAGGATAACGAAGGGATGAAAATAGGTGAACAAAAAACTGATGCTGAAGAAGCTCAAAATAGCTCAGCTGCTGACCAAAGTTGTCATAACCCATAATGTTTGCATTTTAATTCATAGGATTAGTTATTCATAAGCATAATTACCCGCATTTTGACATCTCATATTCACATTAGAATACATGTAAAATCATGAATTTTTCAATTTTAGCATAATCACATTAGCTATCACAATTTTTATCGTTGATATGATACACATGGTAAACTTAGAGGTGAGGGGTAACATCGATATTTACATCTGAGAAATACTTTAAAATGAGTCGGATGTTGAGTTGCAATACTTTTTCTAAGATAATAATAATAAAAAAGAGAAAATCATAAATAGGAAAAACGTTAGAGGATATTAAAAATCAAGTCATATACAAAATATAAATGTGTATATATATAATATATTAGTATATGTGTCTTAACTAATATATTATATATATACACACATATATATATTTTGTACATGACTTGATTTTTAATATCATCTAACTTTTTTCCTATTTATGATTTTCTCTTTTTTTCTATTATTATTATCTTAGAAAAAGTATTGCAACTTAACATCCGACTCATTTTCAAGTATTCCTCGGATATAAATAGCGATGTTACCCTCACCTCTAAGTTTACCATGTGTATCATATCAACGATAAAAATTGTGATAGCTAATGTGATTATGCTAAAATTGAAAAATTCACGATTGTACATGCATTCTAATGTGAATATGAGATGTCAAAATGCGGGTAATTAGGCTTATGAATAACTAATCCTACGAATTAAAATGCAAACGTTATGGGTTATGACAAAAGTCCTCAAACCAAGATGGTTGATAATGAGGCAAATGAATGGACAAAGAAGGTTGATCAAAGCACTTATCTTGAAACGACCTTTCCAAGACCAATCTCCTTGAAGAACCAAGTATCCCAGTTATCGATATTGAAAAAAGGCTCGTGCATGTAGGCTATGAATTTGAGTGCAGTCGAGTCCAGTCCACTGGGCCGGAGATGATCTAGGAGGAAGAATATCTCCTTGAGTTCTTGGATCATGCTTCTGTCTCTTATGGTTTTGATGAACTCTACTGCACCACGATCCTCTATGAGAAGAATGATGCAGAAAAGGCTAAGGCCCTAGAAGAGGCTAAGGCTCTCGAGCCTCGTGTTTGCCCCTTCACAGATCCAAATATTCCAGAAAAGGCTCTCTACAGTGATGTGGAGATAGTTCAGGAGCTGACCCAGTTGAGTTTGCTCAGCTGAGAAAGGCCATGAAGGAGTCTTGTGAGCTGCATGAGCAATCTATGCTCAAGGGTGTTGAAGAATCTTCTATCTCTATCTCTCTGACCCCTGCAATCATTGAAGTTGTGAGGAATCTCAATGCAACCACATCACCAGCTCACTCAAAAGGACAAGTAAATAGGGAATACAATGATGATGTTGGAAAAGAAGGAGTTGAACAGGGTAACCTAACGGAGCCACACCCTAAGGAAACTCAAGTGAGAGACACTATAGTGTTAATTTGAACATGCAAGAGAAACAACTAAGTCTCATGTGACGGTGACCCCATTAACAGAGAATCACCGGTGGTGAGCCGGTGAGGGGGCGGTGACACACCGCGGCCCAGTCGAGAGGAGGTCACAGGAAAAAAAACATCGGTGTTTAGAGGCGATGGTGAGTCTACTGAAGGCGATGTTGCTACCAATGAAGTTGAAATGGTTAAGACTATTTCAGTTGAAGATTTAACAACGCTGAAGCCCAATGAAGTTACAGATGTCCAAATTCATGTAATTGACGCATAGGATGAAAGTAGGAGGACCATGGAAGTTGAGACTGCTGGTCTTGAAAGTGCAATCCTAGAGGTTGAGGCCTCGAATGATGCAACCAATGAAGACCATTGTGCACTCGGTCTATAGTAGGGAATGTCCAAGGCCTTGCGGTGGTTGAGATTGATGTTGAGGTTGCTGAAGACCCCATGGCGGTTGAGACTGCTACGGTAAATGTTTACTATTTCTGAGGCTATCCTAAATTTGCCAGGGTCCGAGTCCACTAAACCGATAGTGATTGATGCCTTGATTGCCAAATTTGAGGATTCTCGATGCATCGCCTTAGTCGAATCGGAAGAAAAGGACTTGGAGGCTAAAATGAGGAAGCTAAATTGAAAGCCTCATCAAGTTTGTTCTTATTGATGGGCCACCCCTATGGTTCCATCCCGCCGTGATGTTGCTAAAGCGGTTTGAGGCACATAATACTCAATGATTCTATTCGCCAATGAAGTCTGTTGAGATAGCCGAGGCACAATCGCCTCGGCGGTTTTCCACACCGCCACTACCAATGAAGCTCAAACAACTGAGGCAATCGAGTTGTTAGCCAGGGTGAAGAGAGAAGTGTTCTTGAAGGTGAAGTGGGAACTTTCTCGAAACTTATGGCATGTTCAAGATCAGCGAGTTTATATCGATGAGGTTAAAACAAGGCGTCTGCGAAGGAAGGCGCAAGGTTCAATGTCCAAGAAGATTCATTTGCACTACAAGAAATTAGAGTTTTACCCACACATACATGTGTGGGTAAAAACCTGTCTATGTGTGGGTAACATGTTTTACTCACACATTATGCAAATGTCAACAAGTGTCACTATATTTATGTAGAAAAAAACTTTTAGCGACACAATTATTTATGTGTGGAAAATCTTAATCCTTTACCTACACATATATGTGTCGATAAATATGTATATTATGTGTAGGTAATATGTTTAGCATAGTGTATAATGATGATGTGGATGATGACATGTAGGTCTTTAGATAGTTGACATGTGGAAATGATTATGTGTGGGTAATATTAATATTTATGTGTACACATCGGTTTTTAACCGATGTCTAATGAAGAAAATAGCCGATGTTGAAACCCCTGTTGTTAAAGGGGAGGTTTTCCACTGATGTCAATAAGTGAAACAACATCGGTGAAAACCAATGTTTATATTTGAATAACCGTTGTCATGACATCGTAATACATCACTTTATAACCGATGTTTTTGTTACTAATTTCATTTGGCGTTTTTCACCCTCTAATTAACTACAATAGTACCAATATTCACCAATCTAAATCAACCAACAATTAATTACAATCGAAATTAACAAATATAGCTAGCATTAAACCATCCATTCAAAATGTGCACAACAAATATACGTAAAGACCAAAATATAGCTATACAAAAAGAGTACTTAAAGGCCTTAATGTTGCAACATCCTCATAGTTTCCAATTTGTCAACTTACATTGCAAATCCTTACTAGTAAAGTTTTTAACCAAAATTCATTGAGTGCTAGTGGAAATTGAAGGACACATCCTAAAACATTCTTCGACCTTCTTTGGTAGAGATACGAAACATCCTTCGACTACTCCGGTAAAACAACCTGAAAAGATGGGAAGCAATTCTTAGACGATAAAGCTAATTATAGATGATAAACTATCAAAAGATCACTTGCGTATTTTTAGTCAAGACAACAATCGAGATAACCGTGAGAAAAAAATAACGAGTTCTATATTTCTACCATCTCAAGCAAAAACTTTTGGGAAGATAAATTTAAAATAAATAAAAATAAAAACTTATTGCGGATGATCGGAGGGAAGAGTTGATAGAAATGTGTTCAATCTTCATAGTGCATTCACGATAGACGGAGTTATATTTCTTCTCAAGATTAGGTCTTTGTTGAAAAAGTTGACACTTTCATAAATCAAGACTTAGATTCTATTTAGCTCTAGATTTCATTAGTGTATCAGTGTACATGGTGAAACAACTGTAAATGATGCAAATAGAAAATATCATGAAATAAAATGGAAACTGAGTAAAGATTTAATGATGTGCACAGAACGGATAGTTAGAAATTTAAATATTCACCAATTTATTAACTATTCAAATTCCTCTGCAAAAAAAGAACAATGCATAAAGCAATAACATAATACCTTTCTGTTTCTATCCCTTCTATTTTATGGCGCATTTTTGACTGAGAACTCAAAATGAAGGGAATATTATCATATGCATACTTTCCAAAACATGCGTTGTTGAGTAGCTGCATAAAAAAGGAGTTCACATGGCTCCATGGTTCTTTGTAATTTAGTATTTGGTATTCCTAAAAATTATGGGCCAATAGGAAAAAGTATCATTCTGGTCTTATATGATCTTACTTTAATGCATACTTAGTGGGATACTATTGGGTGTTAGGATGGAAGTTACCAGTCAAAGATGGCAAGGATTGGTGGCCTGCACTTTTTTTCATTGACCAACATATTAAATCACACTGAAAAGATAAAGAACTAATTCCAAGTGACAATGAAATTTAGAATCCAACTCTCAGTTCAAAACTAAGCCAACGAAAAATCAAATAACACATATTTGTACATTAAGAGCTAAAACAGAAGCAAATGCAAACTCAAAAACCGCAATATTTTATAGGCAACATTCCAAATCTAACCTGATAACTCAGAAGCCATCTCTCTCACTGATCCACTCCCAACCGTATCAATTGCATTTCTTACATGTCTTCAAACCTGTCAAGAACTTATCGAAACCAAATATATCGTCTTTAGTTTTCTCGTCTTTCTCAAACTCAACAGGCCTTTCTCTAAGACCAGACCTCTCAGTTGTACCCTCAAACACCCCAACAGGCTTAAAGCGATCGGTTTTGCTCATCTTCTCCAGTTTCTTATATGTACAATTATACATCTCATCATCCATCTCTTTCTTAGGCTTATACATAGCACTTATAGTAGATTGAGTAGTAAATAAGCCCTTGTCATAGATGTTGTAACAATCATCGAGTGTGTTGTTTGAAATTACCAACAATAGACCGAAATGACAAGTAAGACAATCTTACATCTTGAATCGAGTGAGATTGCCAACGGATGGAGACAGGGGACTCACAAATAATTCTGGGCCAAATTTTTGTACTTCAATGGAGGGCATTGATCATATCAAAGAACATGTACAAATAAGAAATAGAACTCGGCTTGAAAGACACGAAAAAATATTAATAGAATTCAGCTTGAAAGAACATAAATTCATAGTTGCATCCAACACATCAGTGAACAAATCCAAAAGTTCACACTCAAACATAGTTCAGGGATCAAATTTTCTTGAAATAGATAATTAACGACCCAAGAAATCTATAAGATAATTATAAAAATAGCCATATTCGATTACGTCCGATGTGAAGCAGACCAACATTATACTATATTATCTATCAAATCGCATTAGAAATCGATAGGAGATGATAATTATAATTATATAAGATCATTCTGAATCATAGCGCAAAGGTTGATGTATCCAATCCACATAGCTATCATAGAGTACGAAAGTCAAAACATAAAAATAAAAACATCTAAGAAGAACCATTGTTTATAATGCCAAATTCTACCAAAATTAGTATGCATTTCAATTAAAATAGTGCTTGTGATCTTGAATCATGCAATTCTAAAGCATGTGATAATATTACTAAAATACTACATGATATAAGTTAAGGTTTTGCATCCAGGCTCAAAACGATAATACCACCCATTTTGCAAACTATTCATGAACTTAAATAAAGGGAAGTACAAGAAGCTTTATGCTAGCACCTAATTGATACACAAATAGCTTAAAGAAGTTGCTTATGTAACCTCAACAACATCCATAAAACTTCGACAATGTACAAAAAGGCACAATGAAATGGCAAAAAGAAAACAAACTAGGAAAAGCAAACTTGTAGAAGAAATTCACATTCCAAAAGAAAAAAAAAAAAAAAAGAAAGAATAAGAAAATAAATAAATCGGATCCAAGTAAAAAAATAGACGAATGAGATAATTGTTTTACCCAAAAATAGAAAAGCAAACTTGTAGAAGAAATTTTAACAATGATTCACATATAGTCACTTAATCAGCACTCAATAATCAACCAAACAGAAAAAAAACACGAAAAGGAGTGAAATCGAGCAACAACAAAAGGGTCTTTAAGAATCGAGTATAAATAGAAAATAATCAAAAGTTTATGCTTTACAATGGAAATAATATTGTTAATGGAGATCATCATGAGGATTTAGTGATGATGAGTTCATTCTTGATCAAAAGCGAGATGGGGTTTCGTATAAAAATACGTAACACCTTTAACTATAGAACTGACAACATCCGCAAAAAGCAGTTGAAGATGAATTTCGATCAATGCATTAATTTAGTCTACTTAATTGTTTTCAAAAATATTAAAAACTCTCCAAAATTAAAAAAATAAACATCAATTACATAAATTAATAAGATTATTCACCGATTAACTATGAAAATCAAATCAAAAGAAATAAATTACGACTTCATCAAGAACACGGCACACGGGTTTTGGACGGTTTGAAAGCGCACGAGGAGGAAAAAACGAGGCGGGCGGCTTAGTGTGTGAGAAATCTTGCCAATGGGGAAGGGTATTATAATAGGTTTTCTTTTTTGGAAAGATGTATTATAATAGGTTAAGATTAATTAGATTGAGATTCGTTCTCTTAAAAGTTAAAACAATCATTTTTTTTTTAATTTTGTTAATTTTAAATGAATCATTTTAAAACTTGATGTGGGTCTTTTTGCCACATCATCTTTTAAAATAAAAAGAAATATAATAATTACATATATAGCCACACAATCTTTTCGATTATAAATATGTGTAAGTAAAGTATGTATAATTAGCCACACATATATAACGTTTTTAATTATGTGTGGGTATTTGTAAATAATAAAACATACACGTAAAGCACCATCGAAAAATAAAGTATACGCCAAACTCTAAAACTGGAGGGATTTTTCCCTCTATATTTTAATTAGTTATTAGTGACACAAAATAAATGTCCCAAACTAAATTAGATCGGATTAATTTATTACCCACACATATCAAAATTATGTGTGGCTAACTACCCACATATTTTTATGTGTTGTAGTGTTGGCCATGACTTCAAATATCTCCTTCCTAAGGATTCATCTCCTAAAAGCATTTGTCAAAAATCCTTAGAGCTATGTGAGGAAATGGAAGCAATGGAAAGAGGGTTTGTTGCACTTAATCAAAGGATTGACAATCATGATGCCATGATTTCGGGACATTAGAGGAGATGTGCTATGAATCAAGGAATGGGGCTCAACGACTAAAACCCTTCACGAGAGAACAAGTTGGCTACTTTAGATCGCTTTTCTCGAAATTGGTGATCTGGGGTCTTGAACAAGTTTAATTTCAAAGCAGAGACAACGGACAATATAGACCGCATGGAACGCCTTGATCATTTTTTTGACATAGAGATGCTCAAGGTATCATTTCAAAAGAAGATAGAGCATATGGAGGCATCTCCGAAAGATGAGATCCTACATATGAAGGCGAGAATTGTATGCACTCTGCTCGAACAAAAGCGAGATACTCCATCACTCCCAAAAAGTTGGACTCTCTCCTTGGTCCAAACCTACTCTCTCAACGGGTGATGATGCCAAAAAGCGGAAGATAAGTCTATGAAGACCCCCTTGAAAATAATTTATCCAAATGCACAAGCACTCTATACATTCTCATTTGCCCCAAGATCATGTCAATTTGAAGAAAACTGAACTTGCCTTCAAGAAGAACCAAGCTTAAATTGAAGATATTGAAAGAAGGCAAGCTTACGAGTTGAGAAGCTCAAAGCTCAATTCGATTCTGCCGGTGGCAAGCTCCCATCAACAAGTGAAGAAGCAATCCCATTTGGTCAATTAGTGGGACATGGATCTGTCGAAGAGTTTGACATTCTTTGTTCGAAGGATATTTTTAGGAAATGGACTGAAACATACATGGGATTTATATGGGAACAAAGGCTAAAAGTTGTCGATTTAATCAAGAGCGTTTCCACTCGGGCATCTAAGAGTCGGCAGACTTCAAGGATAGATGCAGTCAAACTTCCGAGGAGCCGACGGCTGCAAGAGGAAGAGGAAGAGGAAGAGAATCAAGGCACAGTGGAAGAGGTATATGCACGAGATTCGTTGGAATAGATTCTCGGTAATGGACAAAGAATCCGACTAGGCTTCAATGAAATTGCAAATAGAGAAGCATTCGTTCTACTAATGAGCTTGCACGAAGATATGAAGAAGATAATGCAAGGCGTGAGAGAGAGTATGAGGAGAAGCTAAGAAGGGACTATGATAGAAACAAGAAGAAGGAAGCTAACGAGAAGAGAAGGGAAGATGAGGAAGGTCTCCACAGGCGAGATGAAGATGAAGAAAGGATAAGGAAGCAGCAGAGACATTGAGTTAACTGCATAATTTTTTGTTGTATTTCTACATTATTTGTAAATACACAAAATCAATGTAAGTATATGTAAGTGTTGAATGATACATTTAATAAAATATCATATTCTTTAAATCATTCTCTTTAGCACTTTATGTTGTATTTTATTTAAGTTTTGGCATCATCAAAAAAGGGAAAAGTATTAGGAAATTTATTTGTATAGATTTTGATGATGCATTGAAAACTTATAGAAAGTTGGCATGAAATTTTCTGTTGTATTTCAAATATGTAATAGATAGGATATAAGTTGAGTTATGAAGCAACAAAGTTGAAGATCGCGGGCGATCAAGAGTTACGGTGAAGATTCACAGGCGTGTCGCGGTGAGTATCAAAGAAGAATCTCGATCAAGTGAAGAAGACGTGTCTTTCAGTAGACTTACAGCTGAGTCATCCAAGATTCATGGAGAAGACTCAATAAAGGGTTAGCAGCTCAAGGACTCCAAGAAAACTGAAGAAGTCCATTGCAAAGAAAGGTCAAAGACTTACCCAAAATGGTAAGAGGACATACCTGCAACCTTAAAGTCTGTTTTCCTGAAAGAGTGCAAGTAGTTGGGAACCAATGGGATGTTCACAGAGACCGATGTGTTTCAGCAACTGCGAGAACATTAATTTAAAGAAAGGTCAACATCAATAGCTACACAACAAGACAATCCAACGATCAAAAAGTGAAGTTTCAAAATGTCAATCTCTTCAACGGACACTTTTTCAAACTATCACTATAAAAGACTAAGGAAAAATCTAAGAGAAGCACGAATGATACAAGAAAAAATATGAGCATTCAAAGCAAGCAACTGCAAAAATACTATCAAGTTATTCATTCAAATCCTCATACTTATACTTTCGAAGTGATTCTAACCAACACATTCAGGAAGAAAGCTTCAACCAGTCGAAGAGGAATCTTGTTATTCAAGTTAGAGATTCGAATCCAACGGAGGGTTGTGTGATCAAGTCCGAAGGGTTTGAAGAGTCGAATTAGTAAGGAAACCGCCTTACAAAGAAGCCGAGTGAGTGAGTGAAGCTAGTTGTGTGATCGAGGCTTACTAGGATCATGTTGTCCTTTCTATAACACGACTATTGCATTAGTGGATTACTTCCAAGAGTTGGAGAAGAGTGGAGTAGAGGATTTACCCTATCCTTGAACCACTATAAAATTGCTTTGTGTCATTTACTTTCATTATTTACTTTTCGCATATCTTTATTATTGCTGATACAATTTGTTCACTTAACTGATAATAACTTAACCTAAAACAAGTGTTGAAAACCATTCTATAAAAAGGGTGTAAGACTTCCGTTGTATAAAAACTAAGTAAACTATATATTTAAAAGAGGTCACTTCACTTAGCTTCGTTACTCTATCAACGGCTCGGATCAGTCTATTGAGTGGTTAACTCTCCGTTGAGGTTGAACCTAGCTGTCTTCTAAAAGAACTAAGATATTTACTTGTATAAAACTCTGATTAAGTTAAAATCGAAAAATTGGTTAACTTTATTCAACCTCCCCTTCTAGACTTAACTGAACATCCCTTGGGACCTACAAGTGATTATAATAGTTAATAATATGACCTCTCCAAAAATCTCCCTCATTCTTTGGCAATGCCAAGGTCAACTTCTATTTCATGCAATCCTTGCATTTCTTCGTGAACTGTCATGCACTTTTTGCCTCATCGGAGATTACCTCACATGAGGCTTGGGGCTCGCACTTCTCATTTATATGTCAATGTTTCTTGCTCCCGTATCTTAGATTTTAAGGATCATCTCCAGAATTTATTTAAAGAGTCGAAATTCATCTCTGAATATCTTCAATATGTCAGATCTATTTCTGATGAGTTAGCGCTAATCAATGTTCCTCTTGCAAATGATGATATTGTTATCTGTCTTAATGCTCTAGGCCATGAATAATCATAACGCAATTTGTGCTCATGAAAATCCCATCCTATTTTAGAAACAATGATATCTCGTGTTGAATTCAAAGTTGACCATTCTCCTTATGTCGATTAACTACACCCAAATTATCCATAAACCACAAAATAATCAAAGCTCAAACGACCAAACGTTCCTCAACAACCAAATTCTAGTTGTGATATTTTTCCTCAACAACAACAAAAGAATTTTCATAGTCCAAATTAATCTCCTCTCATTCATCAATTTTGTGGTAAGCAAGATCATGTGGCTCGTTATTGTCGTGCTCTCGGTAAGCTTCAAAGCTCCACGATTTCTCTTATGGCCACGTTACTACCTTGACAATGGCATTCCTAATTGGCTTGTGGACTCGGCTCCTAATCATTATATGATGGTGACCTTATTAATCAATATGTCCATCACAACTATGATGGTGTAGAGATGTTCTCATTGATGATGAGTCTAGAATAACTATCATACCCCTAATTCTTCAAATCAAACAATACATCTATCAAATTATGTCCTATATTTTTATTGTATAATAACTATCACCTCCGGGAAACAAATTTTACAAAGGCCTCAAATAAATACAATGTTTATGAATAGCCAAGGGTGGTGATTATCACGAAAAAAGAACCGTGTGCTCTATCTCGGCATCAAAACTTCCATAAGAATTGGCACGATCATCTTGGGCACCCTTGTTTCTAAGTTCTTCAAAGAATCCTTGATCTATGTCCTTACCGTGTCGCCTACTTGGCCATTTTCTGCATTTCACTTTAATTCTTATTTAAGTAATAAGAGTAATAAACTTCCCCTTGGCTCTTTGTTGTTAGTGAGTCGTGGTCCATTAGCCATATTTTATTCAGATTTCGAGGATTTTCCCAAATTACATCAATCAATAAATTCAAATATTGCATTATTTTTTATGATCATACACTAGTATACTTGCCTATATAATATATATTTATAATATGGTGTTTTGAATGTGTTCGCCAATTTTAAGTTCTTAATTAAGAATTATTTTAAAATAAAATTGGTATCGTTGTATTCTTTTATGGGTGGATAATCTTTTCCCACTCACACGGTGTTCAACACCTCAAAATACCACCTCATACTCCTCAACATAAAGGTTTCTTGAAAGGCCTCACCGCCACATCAATGAAATTGTTCTTACTCTTATGAATCAAGCTTATATTCCTCGATCTGTTGGTCATTTTCTTTTCATGATGCCACTTAGCTCATAAATCGGCTTGCAACTCGTGTTCTACACTCCAAGTCTCAATTTTTGGCAGTTTTTCATACTTCACCTAACTATTTAAAAAACTAAATAAATTTGGGTGTCTTTGTTATCCTTGGTTATGTCCATGTACTAAACACGAGCTAAAGTCTCGATCCACACCATGTTTTTTTCTTGGATATTAACTCGTCAAGCGCTTATAAGTGTCTAGACTCTCTACAAATAAAATTTATGTTTTACATCATGTTTAGTTTGTTAGTCCTCTCTCTCCTTTTCAAACTATACCTCATGTCTTCCAAAGAAGAAACTTTTCCTCATCTCTTGCCTCACTTGAGTCACCACATTTTGTTGTGCATGTGCCATATTCCCTGTGTCCGAGCCTATGACTACTCTTACAATACTCGAAGTTGTCTCGGTGTTTCCACCCCCACCAAATCATGTTTTTAACGCCACTCAAACCATTTTCCAACCATTGGAGTCAAATGGACTTGTACCCTCATCATCTAACACTTCTTTCCAACCATTACCCAAAACCACTTGCAAAGTGGAGATCCCCAAGGAGGAAGGTCCCTTCAAGGGAAAAGTCTTATTAGCTTACCAAGGTACTTAAACTCTAAGAGATTCTTCTAGTCGATAGGAGGAGGTTGGTCTTCTTTGCCTCTCTTAGCATGCATGGGGGCTAGTAGAGTGCGAGTGCTAGTCGCGTGCGTGAAAATTATTTTTAAGGCTGCGAGAGTTGATCGTGCACGGGAGCCAATCTGAAATATTTTTTGATGGGGCATTCAAGTGGGTCGATTGAGAGCGGGTTCTAAAATTTTGAGGTTCCCCTTTTCATTGGGAAATTCTCTCATGGGAGACTTTTCGTTGTGTTTTCCGATAGAGTGGAGTCACATTCTATGGGGTGTTTGTGTTTGATGGTGCCTTAGATGGCACAAAGCTACATCTTATAGGACTTAGGAACTTACAAAAAGGCATTAGCCTAGTGGTCTAGGGTAGCACAAAGCTTTTAGCTTACGGGAATTCAGAATTTCCCTTGGACAACACATGGTTGCCTCTTACAAGAAGGCATATGACTGGTGTCCCGAGCAAAGACAAAGTTTTCGGTTTATGGGACTTAGGAATTTACCTTGGACAAAGACACATGGTTGCCTCGTACTAAAAGGCATTGGCACGATGGTCCGGGGTAGCATGAAGTTTTCACTTATGAGACTTTGTAATTTACTTTGGACATCACATAAGCGCCTCTTATATGAAGACAATGCTTTAATAGGTCGCAATGGTGCGAACATTTCTTCTTACGTGACTTAGGAATTTATCTTGGATAGCACATAGTTTCCTCTTATAGGATGACATTGGCAAGTTGGCCGGGACGGTCACGAAGCTTTCCGCTTACATGACTTAGTTCGCGTAATGGTGTGCAAAGCTTCTCTATTGGATTTTTTTGTCGTTAGAGCTTCTCTATGGGACTTAGTTAAATGAATGACCTGGATAGAGCTAAGCTACCTTTTACGGGAGTTAGTTGTATAGTTGTCATAGATAGGTGATAAGTGGTAAATATGCATGCATTTAGAGGTATATTTGGGTGCATAATTGATACATTTATTTGGATATTAAGTGTGTTTAGGTTAATTTCAATTGTTGGGCATGATACTGCATATTCTTGTGTACTTTGTAGGAAACTGAGCTATATTTAAAGGATATTAGTAGAACGACCCTGAGCAAAATGTTAAAAGCTAAGGGACTAATAAAGACAAAGAAAACAAGGAAAACAAGCTCACAAGACCAGACAGTGTGAAATCACACAACCGTGTGAGTGTCCAAAGATTGAATTACTGGTTGCAAATCACATGGTTAGGTCGTGTGAAATCACACGACCGTGTGAGGAGCGATATGCAATTTACAGAGACTGAAGATACATGACTGGACCGTGTGAAATCACACGGACGTGTGAAATAATACGTGCAGTGGAATTTGTTTCCTTATTTTGCAAGGACTCCAATAGGGATCCCGAAAGGTAACTATGAAAGAAAGACTTAACCCTAAAGCCAAAGATAACACACTTTGGAGAAAATAGAATACTTGAGACAGATAGGAGACGGCTAAAATGAAGAACGACATGAGACCTCTATCAACCATGAAAGCAAGAAGGCTCGAGATTGTGAAGACGAATCCATCTACTCATGATGGTTTCATCATCATAGTCTAGAACTTTTCGTTTCGTTCTTAATCCCATGTTTAACTCTTTTTATAAGTTTGTCTATGGATTTGCAAATTATTATGTTAGGATAAATCTTTGGACTCAGGGCGTGATCAAGGTTGTGGATTCATGTTAATTCTGGTTTGATTGTTTCATATTAATTGGTTTCTCATTATCTATTTATGAATTCATGGGCTTATTTCTTGTAGATTATCCGCCAATAATTTGCTCTGTTTAATTTGTTAGTTCATAATTTGGGAGATGAGATCTAACATTAGATAACGGATTCATAACATTAACGAGTAGAGTCGGGAGGCTTACGATGTTTGTGGGGTTTACTTTAATTATCTATGATTTTGGGAGTTGATATTGATTGTTAAGTTGGGCTACTAGCAATTTATGATTGATCTACGGTTTTTGGTTCGGGAGAAGGAATAAATTACATTAGGAATTAAACGTAGATACACGAAAACTAGTTATTGTGAAATGCTAATTTAAATTAATGTTAATGAAGCATGTCAAGATCATAGTCTTCCGATTGTTTTTGTGATTGATTAAATTTCACGAAGTTTGATAATTTAGCTTAATTGATATTTTTGTTTAATAATTTTATGGTTAATTAGATATACTTCTTATTTTATAAAGCTTCAATAAATCGGACTAATAGATTTGCTATAATTTATGTGCTTCAAATTAATCCATGCGGAATAAGATATTGCTTGCCACAATCTATATACTACACCGTACATTTGTAGTTTAGCATAAAAATACCAATCAAATTTTGGCGTCGTTTTGGGGATTGATAGATTCAACATAAATATAGTGATAAGTAATTCAATCTTAATTGAAGCAATAATTACTATCAATTTTAACATTGTTCTTGTTGAGTGCAGATAGTGTATGATTGCATGTTCAACAATAGTTGAGCTTTAACTCATCGACTTGGAAAGAGAAAGAAC